>JAMXBB010000356.1:0-11747 GCA_024138015.1 Lumnitzera littorea | reverse complement strand
TATATATGTATTATATGGTATATGCCATATACCACCATACATACGCTCTATATTATTCCTATATATATGTCCTATATACATATATTAATACTATACGATTATTTATATATATACAAAAATTATTATACATGGGTACATATATATATACATAGTTACGGTACACACACATATATATATACTATAGTTATTTAATGAAAATACTTAATACTAATTATATGTATTCTTAAAAAAATACATAATATATACTCTTTCCATGTAATATACTTATGTTCATACATGTATACATACATAGCCCAATATATGCATATATAATTCAATTTATATATTTATGCACATATACATGGACTTAGTAATGTTATATGTACAAAAATATCATACAAATACTATATTTATATATGTATATACTATATAATATACATCTATACTAGAAAAATAAATTACTTATCTATTGATTTTTTATTTTTCTTCTCCTTTTCCTTCTTCTTTCCTTCTTTTCTTCTTCTTTTTCTTCCTCTTTTTCTCACGTTTTGTTTCCTAGAATTTTTTTCTTGCTTTCGGTTTGTGTTTTAAAAAAAAATTCCAGATTTCACTTCCTCCTTTTATATTCGATGGTTAGCAAGGAAAAAAAAAGAAAATCTTATCCTAATCTTTACATTTATGTGGATAGGACAAGGTAATTATCTTCAAATTTTTTCTTTTACTTTACACTCAACATTTGGCAATTTAATTCCTCATGTGGGCTGCCCATTTGCTTTCCATTTACCAAACGTGGCAATTGGGAAAAAAGGAAGAAAAGAGAGAAAAGAGATAAAATGAAAATGAAAGAGAAGGAAAATAAAAATTAATAATAAATATATGTAATTTGTCGAAACATATAAATAATAACAATTCTCATTGTAAATTAAGTTTTAAATTTTTGTGAAATTTTATCAATTTAAGTGGTACCCGCTATAATTATAATTTTTACAAGTTATTGTGGCGATTTCGTTATAATTTCACGCGAATAGGCGTTTTAGTCGAAAATTGCAATGGACTATAATTTTATCACTATTGAGTAATATTTAACTATTTTATAGGTTTATATTTATAATTTTAGGGTTTCAAATAAATTCAAGATCAATTTTGATTAATGGTATGTAAGTCAGTTTTAAGGTTTTAGTATGCGATTTAGAGTTTTGATCAATTCATAGGGTTTTGTTATCGGTATTATATTTGATTTATTAAACTTCGTAATCTTTTATTGTTACTAGCCTTATCGACTTATTGTACAGTTTAGGGCACTCGGACTTGAGTTAAGGTTTAACTACTATTTTCCTAGGGTTTACACTTAACCCCCTGCGCCCCCACCCCCTATTACCCCATCACCTTGTTTTGTTAGTTTTTGGTCCTTGTAATAAGAACCCTTAAGAATTTCAATTATGTGCATTTCTATAATACCCATTTTGACCTGGACCCTATGAATCCCAACTCCAAGGATATAACCACTTCTTTGTGTCTAAACTACCCTAATCCAAAATCAAAATTTACATACTTTGCCTTGCAATAAAAAGATTGATCAAAGACAGAAATTTTTATATCCCCATTCATAGCCTTAATCAAAACCATCGCAGCCTACTCTCTTACTTCTACCATTGATTATCACTAACCCTAATCACTTTGCCATTCCATACCTTTAGGTCGGAGGTGGTTTCACTACAACATTAGAGTGTGGAGCACTATGGTTGTCCTTCTCTCCATTGAAAACGTAGTTAAGCTAGTAGTGTGAGTAGATTTTGCAAAGGCCATCTAAACCTAGCTTATAGTGACAACAAGCATTCAAAGGTAAAGATCGAACATTGATTTGTGTTTTCTTCTCTGTTTGATTTTTTTTTCTCCTAATTTTGCTTGCTTTCAATGAAGTAAACAACACTACAAATCCTTTAGGTTGTGATATAGACCATGTGTCTTCAATTCGTTTAAATTTGTTTTAGCTGGGATTGAAATTGTTTGTTCACTTACTGAGGTTATGTCGAACCAACTTGTTATGGTCCGTTTATTATTGTGGTGTGATGATGTTTATGTGGTGATGTAGCTTGATTCAGATGTACATATACCTTTGTTGTAAGTAAATATACCACCAACTTCTTTCTGAAGTGATCTATAAGGATTTTATCTAGTTTGTAGTGCACATAAGCAAGCATAATGATGAAATGGGTCTCTATGCGTCTTATAAAAGTGGCTTTCCAAAGTTTTCGGTGATATTGGTAGGAGTTTTACAATGTTTGTACTCACCATAGTAAATTTCCAAAGATGCAACTACTTTTATTGAATTATATCTCCATGTTCACCAATAAATCAGGTTGTCTTCACTAGGATTTTCTATGAACATTTTTAGAAAAAAAAATAAAGCAAGAAGTACCTTGTTGTTAAAGCATAATTAGGTTTCACTGCTTGTATTTGCTACATCCAACATAGGCATAGGAAGGTGTATTTCACATTAATCTTGTAGTTGGTCTATTTGGTTAGGTGTTTAATAAGGATTTTGTCTAATTACGGGATTGTATGATAGTTTGCTTTTTGTTATGTCAACATTGAACCAAAATGTCTACATTTGCTTTAACCTTATGTAGTGGTGGTTAGTTGATTTTTTTAGCATCTTCTTATTTTTTTTAGTTATGGACTAATTAAGCTTTCATGGAAATGAAATGCAAAGGACAAAGAAAATCGCATGCTTCTTAATAGCTTTTGGTTGGAATATTCTAACGTTGCTTATCAGTTAATGTTCTAAGTATATGAGTTGGCCATGAATTCGTATCGTCCTCGAGTTCGATCCTATGAATTGAATTTCTACCAACATCGCTATTACATTAGAAGGCCAGTGATGATATCGCATGCATTGACCAACTTAGGGTAGATAGGCATGCATTTTCTAAGTTATGTGAAATGTTAGAAAGTGTTGGAGGTTTAAAGCCTACAAAAAATTTGCTCGTTGATGTGTAGGTTGCTATGTTCTTGCACATCCTTGCACATCATAAAAAAGAAAAAAATAGAATGATTAAGCATAACTCTAAGTACTCTAAAGCTACTATTAGTTGGTATTTCCATATGAATGCCACCCTATGCCTAATTGCTAGCTTACTTAAGAAACCTAAACCAATTGTAGAAGACCATCCAGATGGTCGATGGTGGTATTTTAAGGTACAATATCATAACTTTCATAATTGCATTCGTTGTTTTTTCTTCTACGTTTATCTAACCAATTGACAACAAGCTCTTCTTACAATTTATGTGGAATTGCTTAAGTGCTCTAGATGGGACCCATATCTCCATTAGAGTGCCTTTAAAAGACAAACCCAGATATAGGACTCAAAAGAATGAGATTGCAACAACTATTCTGGGTGTTTGCACTCCTAGCATGCTGTTTGTTTATGTGTTGCCGCATTGGGAAGGTTCTATAGCAAATAGTAGGGTCCTTCGTGATACAATCACGAAGAGGAATGGTTTGAAGATACCTTAAGGTATGGTATGTTGCTATGGAGGTAGTACCCTTCTTCAATCATATACCATGTCTCACTTAATTTATCTTACTCCATCCAGGATGTTACTACTTAGTTGACGGAGGCTATCTTAATTTTGATGGTTTTCTTGCACCATTTAGAGGTCAGCGGTATCACCTGAGCAAGCGGTGCCAGAGTCAATAGCCTCGATCTTCAGAGGAGTTGTTCAACTTAAGACGTGCATTAGCTAGGAATGTCATTGAAAGATGCTTTTGGTTACTTAAAATGAGATGGGGTATTCTAAGAAGCCTGTCATTCCATCCCATAAAGACTTACAATAGAATTATATTGGCATGCTGTCTATTACACAATTTTATAAGAACTGAGATGGCATCTGATTCATTGGAGGATAGCATCGATGCCATACTGGATAGCAATAGTAAGACCATTGAAGACCTAATCATGACTTTAGGTCACAATGATACTTGGTTTAATTGGAGGATGCAACTTGCGATTGATATGTTTAACGAATGGCGTACTTCTAGTCATAGTTTTAGTTGAAACTTCTACGTAGTATGTTGTGTTTTCATGTAATGCTAATGTTTGTTCATTTTTTTACTAGTTTATTGGAAAGACGTATGGAGACATGGGGCTTATGTTTAAATATAGTCTGTATTGTGAACAATTATGTGTAAGGTTGATCTAAATTCATGATAAATTCTCTATTATATTATTTTGGACTCTATCTTACTATGTGTACATGTAGATCTTGTCCTTTGTGTTGTTAATCCCACTATAATTCCATTGCCTACTTTATGGTATGTATCCTATTGTCTATCTTGTTTTTTTTTTTTTCTACGTATGTGAGTTCATCCACTACATTACAAAGATAAGCTTGTATTATTTGTTATTGTAGAATAGAAAACATGGAGGATGTTCAATCTGTAGCGACCCAAGTTAAGATGGGTAGCGGCTGCAAGAAGAAATGGAATATCATGGGGGATAAGGCTTTGGTTGCAACTATGCTAGAGTTATATGAAGGACACATAATGCTGACACAGGTTTTTGGAATGGATACTTGTATGAGTTAGAAAGAATGGTTGAGGCAAGGTTACCTAACCATAGTCTAAAGGCTAAGCCACACATCGAGTCCCAAATTTGGACATTGAAGAAGGATTGAAGCATAGTCTACGATATGGTATGCGGAAGGAGTACGAGTGGCTTTAGGTGGGATGATAATAGAAAGATGGTTGTCATTGAGAAGGAAGTTTGGGATGCTTATTTGGAGGTACTTGTTTCAATTTTGGCTTCTTATCTTAGCATTACAAATGGATAGATCTTGCCTACTGTTATATCAACTAAAGGCATATATGAAGAATCTTAGGAGAATGCTGAATATTAGTTCATTTGCTAGGCTTTTTTATTTTTGTTCTTCAAGATCAAAAGCAAAAATACTAGTAATTGAATGTGAGTTACGTGCACTTTGGTGTTCTAATTACGTTTTTTACCTATTTTCTTTGATGTTTGGTTGTAGAGTTATGAAAACGTAGCTCCATTCACAACTCGAAGCTTCCTATTCCTTATTGAGTTGTCAATCATTTATGGAAGGGATCGGGTAACAGGTGCTGATGCTTAAACCACTGAGGATGTTGTAGAAGCGATGGACATGGAGCAAGTCACCATGCAATCACCTAATGATGAGTTGCCTCCAATAAAGGAGGTCGACAAGGTCTTTATCCGCCATAGTGCAGCTTGGACTACTTCCAAGAGGAAGCGGGCTGTACGTAGAGATAAAGCAACAATTGAAGCCTCATCCAACTTAAGGAGCTTTGAATCTGGAATGAGTGATATGAAGTTCTCACTTGAGGCCATGGTACAGTAGCTATCGACTGATAGGACTATTGTGAAGATGGAAGAATTGACCATTTTTCTTCAAGAAATTGAGGGTTTGAGTGATGAAGAAGTGGAAGATGCATTAGTGAAGCTCCTCGAGAAGCCATATAACGTTGTGATACTTTACAAGCTCCAGCTGGTAAGGTGATTAAACTACATTCACAAGCTTCTTTAGCACATTTAACTTGAATGGGTGGGTTAGGTGTTTTTTGGCCAGCAAGCAATATGGCATTATGTTTGATAAGTTATAACGGAGATGTTATAGCAACCCCTGATTGTAGTAATATATGTTTACAGTTGTTTTGTAGTCTATAAGTGAATGTCAATTATGTGGATGCGCTTTTGGGTAGATTCGGTAGAAGGATATTTTTAGGTTGCCCATTACTAGAGAAGTGTTACTTTGTAAATGTATGTGTAATTGTAAATCTAACATATTTTGTGTAATGGTGACAATTGCTTTAAGCTATCAACTAACTACTACTATTGATCTTAACTTTATATATGTGTAGGGTATGTGATGTTAGGCAATACCTAGTGGATTATATATATTGTGACACTTTGGTGCACATGTAATGAAAATGGCCATGCCTATGTACTTGGCATGGCACAAATTATTTGCCAAATTTCTATTCTGCTAAGAAAAGTTGTTAGATTTATGCTATGATCTCACTAAGAATTCCTACTTTCTTTATAACGTGTCTTTCAATTGCAAATGAAAATACTTTATAGGACTACACTTTGTTTATATAGGTGGTGAGGGATTGGAAATGAGAAATCAACCTTATGTGTGAGGAATGATGATGTTAGAGTTTGTCTTAACAACATTGTAGAGTTACAGTTAATGTATGTATGATTGAGGAGTAATAGTAATCTATGTGCTGAGAAGTGTGTGCTATTTAAGGTCGGCTTTATGTCTATAGGATAATCTATCTATAGTTGCTATTTTTTATTCTTTGTCTATTTCCTTCATTGTTGTAAATATGATAAATATTACTTGTAATTTTTTTTTTGTTTGCATTAGTGATATAATATGCTTGATTTCATACATTGAGTTGCAAATAAGGAACATGATCTTCATTGTTTTCAACATTTGTGCCATGCAATGCGCAACACGGTCAACAATCCTGTAAGTTAGTATAAATACAAAAGGTAGCTATTGGAAATATTAGAAGAATAGGGGGTGTGAATATTCTTTTAGAATGAAGTTACAACATTCCCACTTCTTAGCATATATAAATTACAAAAAGTAAGTCATTTTCTAAGAATAAGGGGAAACTAATTAGTTGGCTAGAACATAGTACCAAACTTACCTTTACTTCAATTCTTAGTTGCTTCGTTAGGGACAATATGCTAAATGTGGATGAAATATGTACACTATTGTAGGTGGTAATTGCTTCCATGTCAAAGTACTTAAATTAAATATGAAACTATATTTTTGAAGATGGCTTCTACAACACATGGATTTGTTTGTCTATGCATTCTAAGCCCATGTATTCTTTTGTGGATATTTTAACAGAGTATTGTGACTCTTACATTCACCAAAAAAAAAGAAAAAGAAAAAGAAGAAGATGAAAAACAATGCATAAATAAATAAATAACCACTAAGGCTAAATAAGGAGATTTGGAGCAATCACGAGCGTAATAAGAGAAGATTTGGCTACTTAGCTCTCGTTACTCCCTTTATCACGGTCGTGATCAAGGAAGTGACCATAGCTGAAGCTATTGTTCCACCTGTTAATTATGGTTGTGATTATACTTCCAAATGCTAATCACTCCCTCTATCATGTGTGTGATTATGTGATATAATTGTCACGAGAAGACCACTCCCCGAGTCATGGGCGTGATGGAATTCAAAATGGGGTTATGTTCTTCCGCTTGTCTTATGTTGATTTCTTTGTGTAGAGCCATGGGTTAAAAAAAAAAAACAATTGAGACCTCAATCAATGAGATTAAAAAAATCCACTATATCTCTTAAAATGATGCCAACTTAATGAGATTTAAATAATTTAGCAGCATGTTGTATACTTTAAAGGTAATTTTTGAAGAATATATTCATATATGAGAGCAACACTTTTTTTTTCCCTTAAAAAGAATGCATGTAGGAGATAGGAGGAAATGAAATATATACTTATAGATGAGTGTGTTAAGATAGAGAGGGGAGTTTTTATATATGTTGCCAATGTTAATAGATGACCAGAAGGAAGTGGAAGCTGTTGAATAACTTACAAAGGCAATAGAATTTAAACCAGACGTACAAATGCTTCACCTTTGAGACGCATTCATTGAATCTATGGTTGATTATGCTTGTTCTATCAAAGAATGCATTGCAGCTCTCTATGTGGATCCAACCCATGTAGATACACTTGACTTATATAGCTGGTCACATGACATAGATACTCAACAACACAAATGATCATGGTGTTTTTAATGCACATATATCCGCTGAACCAATTGGCATACTTTAACTAGAAGATTGTTGGAGGGGTGAGTATGGACGTGTTCATATAAAACTAGAACTAGAATGCGAATTGAGATTATAGATGTTAGTTTGTTTTCATAGAAAGGGGCTTTTGTACAATCATAAGATTAAGAGAAACATGCCTTGTGCTCATGTAGCCCTCTTATAGGCAGATCGCATGCCAACCTCTTACCTTAAATAATGAAAGAGTAGATCAAACCGCTGTAATTAAATATTATGCACTTCACTTGTATAGATGGGATGTCCAAGATATTTTAATATGTCATGTTCATATTGAATATAAATGTGTTGATATCCATTATAGCAATGACCATGGTGGTATTGTAATATTTTGTTCATTCAGGGAAGAAAAAAATAGAAGGCCATAACCAAGATGTACAAGAAAAAGAAAAAATGCTTACATATATCAGTAAGTATAGCAGCAAAACTTCTCCCAACCTATTACAAAATGGGGTTACATAACAATGTAATATAGTGATTGTCAATATTGATCTTAGATTGCATACGTCAAGGCAGGAAAAAAGTTGCTAGTCTAAAAGAAGAAAACAGGTCTTTGAGATCAACCATACATGATTACAATGAGATCACGGAAGACATGATATGCCTTCAGGTATTCATCCTTCACATGGTGTACGGCCATAGATAAGAGAATAGCAGTGATGAAGACCCACGAAAAACAAAATAGAAATTTCAATTTCCTATTTCGAGATTTAATCTCTTCACACACCAAGTAAACATCTTGTGCCCTTCCATGTACTAGCTCCAAATCGTGGTCAAGCTTCATTAACAATTCCTTACATTTACTTCGCTCACTCTCTAATTGGTGTTCCAATTGCTCCAACCATCGAAAAATCTTCTTGCTAAATGTAAGTCCATTTGCATACGTAGGAGGGTCAACCAATTCAAAAAAGTTACAACTATCTCTGACTTGTAGATGCGTTAAAATATAGATATTACTAAACGGTATACAACATATAAGTAAACATTGTACGAGTGAACATGAATTAGGAAATGGTTCTTACCCAATACTTGGGGCATCCTAAAAACCTTCTCCCAAATGACTCCGGTTTCTAGGATGATACTACTATAGCTTGTTTCCCACGTTGACATTCTATTCTCTTCCACTCTGAGTTAATAGAAGATGTTGACCCCAATTGAATGGACATGTTATGTGATGGTGATGAAAGGAAAATAAAAATATAATTAGATAGTGCCGTTATGTTGGAATGCTGCTCATGAGATGGAGATTTCTTTACTTTGGTTTGTCAACTTCCTCTTGCATACTGTGATGCTTTATACAAAAAGTATTTACCTTACTCTAAACAAAGAAGGAACATAAGCAATGAGGTTTGGTGTTTTATTCTTTAGCCTAGCCAAAGCACTGTAGTTGAAATTAGCTTAGCAAGAATTTAGGGGGAAAAATATATATTACGTAGATATAAGGAATGCCATGATGAGTATGTAATTGGTTGGGCCATTCCATGCCTTCTACCTTGCTGCTAGGAAGACTTCTTATTGTTTAAGCATACTCATCATCTAACTTTCCTTGAAAAAGGTTGCATCTTCATAAATTACCAAAGGCAAGGAAATATGACCCAATAGACATTCTTGCATCATATTCATCTTATATAGAAGGAGTAAACTACGTTAGCGTGCCATGATCAGGTTACAATCTATAATCTAATTCAACGATGAAACTAATAGAACTTGGTAACTTGAGTTATTAAATTAAAGACAACGATAGACAATTGCATAACATATACCAATCGACTCATGACAATTTATACTGTAAACATTTGTTGCATCACTGTAGAGTACTGTATATAGTAAAATTTTTACCCAAACTTACTTTTACAAACCAACAATCCTTCTCATTTAGTACATCTTTATGGAAGAGAAAAAGGAAACATCAAGAGGAGGATTGTTTTGGTTCGATTAAATCTGTTTATGCAGAATATCGTTGATGCAAACCTAATATAATGCTAAAGATTGGTGTGCATATTTGAAGATTGAGAATGTTTCCAGCCAATGCATAATAACACCCATTATAATGGTAAAAAATTGGTGTTGAGTTGTAAGGGATTAGTTGGATTAGGGATAGATCTATGTCATGACCCTAATGGGGGTTTAATAGGATTACCTAAAATTTTCATATCAAGTGTGCACTCATGATATGAAAATTACCTTATAAGTGAAAGATTGCAAGATTTTAAATAATTATTCGATAAAGTTTCTAATTTTAATTTATTAACATATTGTAAAATATAAATAACTATAGATATTCAATAATCTACAGTTTCTCAGAATCGCAGAGAATTGGTATCCCCTACTAAATGATAAGATCAAGTAGTAAAAACTTAAATTTTAAACTTATTGAAGTTATGAAATCTAAATATACAAGTAGTGTTTACATTGGAAGTTTCAAATGAACTAAACAATCTCTTAAATTCTAGCTTCTAAATCATCTCAATACTTACACTTAACGCTAGCGCTCGGCCATTGACCTATGCTTGTTTTTCTATCAACTTGCAAAAGAAAAACTATTGGGAAGTAAACTATTGGGAAGTAAACTATAAGAGCTTAGTGAGTCATTCCCTCAACCATGCAACAAACAAGTTATACAACAATTTAATTCAATCAAATGAATGCATGAACAATTAGTATGCCATACAAATATGTGTAGGTGACTAGGTATTGCATGCAACTCAAATTTAACACCTTCCGAAGTGAGGGTTAGAAAAACATTGGTACAGTCAGATTTGGGTATTGTACTAAAACTTTCATAACAACGAAACTTTGCGTTTCGTATTAAAAAATATAGAGGTATGTCCATTCTCAGTTTTAATCAAAATCTAGTTCTATGTATGATTGTGAGTAGATTCACGTAGCCCTCACTCACCCCTAAATGGAAGCCTTTAGACTCGACCCTTATCCAGGCGATTGGTACCTCTAACGCTTAGTGATCTTGTAGGCCAAGGTAAGGTTATATTGCACATGTACACTGTATGAAATCTATAACAACAAATAATCAACCTACATATGGTTGCTCGCCACCTTCGTGTGATGTGACAGCCGGAATTAGTTATGCGGTACATGATTATGCGTGTTTTAATTTAGTTTATTCAAGTCGAATAAAGTTACGTCTTATTATTCAGTGATCAACAAAGTTACCGACAATTAGTTTCTATTGAATTTACTATGAAACAACTAATACGTTATTATACCTTAAAGTAAATTTACTATCAACAGACAGTATCATATACTAGCAAAACCTAACCTTACACAACATTTAATAATTAATGAAAATTTATGCTCGCTAATTACAAACAAAAGCAAGTATGGAATTATTAGAAAAAACTCACTCAGCTATAATCAACTTAAGAGTCGTAGTAGTCTGATGGCAACTTAGGGTTAAAGTTGAGATCACTTGAGAATAAGAAATATGGAAAGTAGTAAGTCTAGGAATTAAAAACTAAACTAGTATCGTAATTCGTATTGTTTATTTAACTTAGTTATTGATTTATGTGAAATTGTCGATTCGAGTTTTTTATCAAATCGTGTAGAACTTTTTTGATTTAACTCAGATCCTTATGAACTTATAGTCCATTTTGATTATTTTCAAGCATACTTTCTTATGGCAAGGTCTATTTTGGACATTGTAACTCACAGTTTTGATTGTGATATAAAAATATCATAAAGTTCATTATTTTAATTTAAAAAGCTATAAAATATCAATTTAAGCTTTTCTTAGTATATTTACAATTTAATAATTATTTAGATCATATAATTGGTAATTTTCTTATTTTAAGCTTATTTTACTATAATTACTTATTTTTGAGATTTTAGAATTATTAATTCAAATTTTTCTACTTTATTATTTTTCTAATTAATTAAGTATT
>JAMXBB010000355.1:0-11758 GCA_024138015.1 Lumnitzera littorea | reverse complement strand
AGAATATATCCTAAAAATAAAATATATGTTAGAAACTTAATTATATGACTAAAGTTATATACTATGCATGATATATACATTGGATATATGCTTGATATTAGTGAAATAACTAAATACTATTATAATATATATATAATATTAATATTTAAGTTAATTTCCTATCAAAAGTTATCTAAAACCATTTCTCATTTGCTGGAAAAGTTGTGTAGCATGTAAAACGAGTTAGAATGTTGATTCAACAACTCAATTTGTAAAAACAAGGCACCTCATGCTTATTTAATCAAGAAGAAAAAGAAAAGAAGAAGAAGATAAATTCCTCAAACCGACTTTGGAGTAGTATAAAAGGGCAAAAACTCTAGACGTGAAACATTTTACAATCTGGAAAATTAGGGAGTGATAGAAAGCTTTAAGGAATTAGGAAAATTAATATATATATATATATATATATACAAAATAGAGCAACCACTGTACTCTACTTTTACCTGATCCAGACGACCATCTAACGACGAACCCGATCGGCCACCACTAGTCCACGCTGCGTCTAGGCTGTTTAACACACTCCCATTCGCGGCTAGCCACCGTAGCATCTAAGAACAGTCAAGTCAAAATTCTGCCTTGTTTTTCAATAATTTAAAAAAAAAATACCTTAAGTACTTAGAAAATTATGAAAAAAAATTGTACTTAGGTTATTTTGAACATGATTTCATGTGATATTTTTATTTTTTAAAAATTCATAATATTTAATATGCTTTCTTTAGAAATTTACTGTTCATCTAAATTTAGAATTATAAAATAAATGTACTAAATAATATTGTTTCTAGCTAAAAATTTTTGTGTAAGATATTTATGATAGATAGATATTACTATGTAGCTCGAATTTTGATTTGAATATTTTTAATATTTATTGCATTTTTTAGCTTAAAAATAGCTTGAAAATAGGCTCAAATTATGAATTAAATAAGAAATTATGAAATTAATTGATGAAATGGACATGTACTAATCTTTAGTGAATAATAACAATGTGGGATCAGAATGAAATTTATTTAGTGTAAAAAGAATCATAATTGAGTAATTTAGGATAATTTAAGGATAAACTCGTAAATACGAATATATAGGTGATAGGCCGGAAACTTGAAACCAAGTGATAATTGAATTCTCTATATTTTTAGAAGTCTATAAAAATTTTCAAGGAATTATTTGGTAACTCGGACTATTTATTACGAATTTACCTAATAAAATAACTTAAATTGCAAGTCGATACGTATTTTTAATAATAATAAGTTAAAATGAATTAAATAGTTAAATAAAAATTATGTGCATGATTGCTGATTAGTTAGGATTAAATTAGTATTTTTATTATATTTATGGATATTTTCTAATACACTTTAGGTATATTATAGTTGGATAATACCTATATTGTAACAAAATATGGACCAATTAGGTAAAATACAATTTAATAATGTAAATTATTTATAATACGATAATATTCCTATAGATACATATAACTGTATTAAAAACTAAAATTAAGTCGTTTCTAGGAACAGGACTCATAAAATGTATCGTTAAGTCTATATGAACCCAACAACGCTAATTTGTTAAAATCGGACAATCTTAAGTAATATAACCTATAGCTTTATCATATTCTAGAATGTATGTATTTCGATAATCCTACTGGAATTAAAATGTGAATTAATAAATTAAAAGCATGTTTCGATACAATCGAAACGATATATAATACGTAATAGTATAAATGACATACAGTATTAACAATTAATAACTTAATTCGATATATAGCGATAATATGATTATATATTATGGAAATAATATATATATATATATATATAACAGTTTTAAATTAAATCCTAATGTTTTTGTAATTACTACGAAGATCTTCAAGTATAAAGACAGTTGACGACTCGAGTCAATAGTAGTGAGCGTCTAAACATGTAAGTTAGGATTGTAACTTCACCACTTGTTGGGATACTATTTTAAAGTATCCAGAGACCCAAAAGTATTTTTGGTTGTGTTTGTAGTTAGTTGGTTGTACGCATGTAGTGTGTGTATATGATACTTGGTTATGACAGTGTTGAACTCCTTGGTGTGTTGTTCTGCATGTTTGCATTGTTTATGTACTATATGAATTTGTTTGGTCACCCCTAATTAAAACTAACATCTATTTGACTAAAATGAAACTAAATATGCATAACATTCATTAGGGGAAACGATTAAGAGAATTAAGCGAAATACTGACTTCCTTTTATGAGGATAGCTAAAATAGTCATTTCACCATCCTTAGTCGAACTAAGTGGCAAGTAAGGAGGTCATAGCAAGAGTGGGAGTTGTGGTTCGAAAGTGGTCATAGGAGGAGGGTGTCCTTCATTGCATAAGCTTGAGTTTGGTCTGACTTAAGTTGTGATGAAACTTCTTAATTAGGGTTGAAGCGAATGTAATTTCTCTAACCTCACAGTGAACTGGATAACATTGCGCGATGTTTTTTTAATTGATTACATTGCATTTCATCATAATTAATAATCTTGCTTGTGATTGTATGGTACTCTTTTGATTCTATCCAACTTACTGAGCTAGTTGTGCTCACATATCTATAAACTCTTTTGCAAGTGTTAAGTGAGTTCAAGATGTTTCAATACCACTGTTCCCAAGTTAATGTGCTATTGTTTAGGAAAGTGAGGAATAAAGAATCAACTGAACTTGGGTTTTTGACTTTTTTTAGTTTTTGAGGAAACTAATTGAGAATTCCCCAGGATGCCTAATAGTTTCTTAACTTTTATGAATAGTTTGCAAACCTGTGGTTTTTTAATAAACTCTGATTATAAATTATAACTCTGATGTAAGACGTTTATGTCGGTATTGTTGTGTTATGAGATAACAGGTATTTTGTAAAACTATACCACGGGTTTAATTACTGACAAATATCAAAATTGATACTTCAAACTGATTGAGTCGTATATGATTTATGTAGACTATATTTAAGATAGTAATTGTGAGGTCAACTTTTATTTTAGATTAGTTTATACAGTAGGACTGTTATAACTCCTCCTGTTTGGAGTGTGACAATTAATAAAAGAGAAAAACAGACCTTCTCTTATTTTGTTTATCATAAGTATTGACTTTTAAAAAAAAATTAAGTTGATGCGACTTTCAAAGTTTTTTATCATAAAGTATATGTGCTATTTACTAAAAAAGATGTATTAATATATCACGTGGATTGAAGAATAACATGTAAGTATAAATAATATTTAAATATTTAATAATAAAAAAATTATTTTTTTTTTAAAAAGTATAAATTATGTTTTCATATATTAAAATTTTATTGATACTTTTATATTACTTATCAACACATGATATATTAATACTGTTAAAACCTTTATTCTCTTTACTCATGATTTAATAAAGGTCGGGTTTGTCCTTTTCCTTTCGAAGATCGGAGATGCGTGATGTTGCACTCCCTTCGAAGATCTTTTGTGTGAAATTTTCTCTGACTCTTATGCTGTCCTTCAACATGTTAATTTTGACTTTATTTACCAAATTATGCATACGTATATTATATTATATATGTATTCATTGAATTTGACAACAGGCTTCGGTTTCATGCTCCACGACGATAATGATTCCCGGACAATGAAACTTGTAATAATTTAGCTACTTGACGTCAATTATTGCCAATATACTCATAAAATCATTGATTGAATGAAACCTTTAAATTAAATTTCCCAATGAAATTTACAATTACCTGTTTAATCATCTCTAAATTTAATATCAATAGCAATAACTTTGGTATGTTATGATGTAAGATAGTGAAAGTGAAAATTATAAAAGAATGAAAAATTAGAAAAAGTATGGAAACTAATAAGAGAAATTAATTTAAACAATTTTTTCTATGAAAAAATAATAAAGCTTAAAAAAATATATTTAATAGTCTTACACTACTAGATTAAAATAATAGCCTCACACCACCAATATTGTATAACTTTGCACTATACGATAAGATTTTAATAATTTCACACCATTGATAAGAATAAGGATGGCCTCACATTATTAGTGAAAGAGAAAAGGTATCACATTAATCCAATAAAAACAATTTTATTCATTATATAATTACTCTCCTCTTAATTGATTATAAGTTTTGCCTATGTATATGTATAATATGATATAATATTTTAAGATCACTGTAGAAAATAAAAGATTTCATACCTTGAATAAAACACACCTACCTAAACAAATCCTAAAATAAAATATATTAATAATATCATATCTACTATTTCTTACACCCTAGTTAGTATTCCGAGCTCAATTTGGTAATTATCATTAATTAATTATTTAGTATATTGTTTTACGAATTGTGATTTTTGTATTGTTGTTTATTTTAGGTTCCCATTTGTACCTTTTGGTGAATTCTCTTTGCGGCTCAGATTTGCAATCCATTTCTGATTTCGTATTCAATACTATACTCCTAGTATATATCTTACTATTATTTTATTTATTATCTTTGTTATTAGTGTTGATTAAGTATTGTTAGTATTCAATTACCGCTTTTAGATTATTTACTTATTATGTTGTATAGAATTATTTATACAAGAGTTATTGATAAAAATATTTTATCATTTTTCGGATTGTTAGTTATAAGTGTATATATATATATGTTGGGGGCAAGTTTCTGTTTATCTATATAGCATGTTATATTATGTTTGGTATGTTTGTTTTATGTATCAACTATTTTGTATATTTTCCTTATGAGTCTTTACAAATTATACATTTTTCTAGTTAAGTACGTATTACTTATTTATCATATCGATTTAATAATCTATATTATTCGATACTCTAATTATGTGTTCTTTTTATACTTTCTTTTATATATATATATAGACATGTTATATATATATATATATATTACGTACTTTACAAGTTTCTATACAAGTGATTTTATATATATAGTTATATCACCTTTTTAGCTTAATCATATTATGATATTATTAGTTTGATTCAATGATTTCTTTCGAGACCTTAATTGAATAAATCATAAGCTTTTAGATAATTCCTAGGTAAAACTTAGCTTTAAAATACTTAAGGGATAACATGTTACTTGTTTTACTTGTTTTCTTTTAGATTCATGGTGTTTGTTTTTTTTTTATCAAGGTCTGACTTTTGTTTAAGTTTGAGATTAAAGTATTGTATTCGATCTTGGAGCGACTCTAGCTATGTGGTGTTTAGTTGTTGCTTATGTTTGATAGGAATTAGTAATCAAATTTGACTAAATTTATATTCGGCCTAATTAATTTGGTTTGCTGATTTTGCTTAATTTGCTTGCTCTAGAGGCCCGCAATAGTAGTTCCCTAAAGGAGAAATCGTTGATAATATGCAAGGTTTCCCTAGTAAACTTTCATATGGAATGACGCAACTAGAATTTTAGGTTTTTGATCTTGTAACTCTAGACTCTCGACTCTCGACTCTCGACTCTTTATAAAGGACTTAAAAGAAAACTTATATTATGTTCAACTATGTATGTAGATAAAGATTAAGGTGTGACAAGATCATGAGTACCCTTGTATTGTATACTGGCCTCAATTGAAGACAATTAAACTATTGTTTACTTATATTCTGTTATGATTGCATTATACGCATGTGTATGTTCTGAACTTGACATCCGTATGTGCTTGGGTATCCATATTGGGCTTTAGCTCACTCTTCTATTTTTACAGCTGCAAGTCGATTTCATAAATTCGTAATAAGTATGGTTTTAGCTATCATCAGGTTAGGAAAGAGAGGCAGTTAGCTCTGTACGTTGTAAGAGACTAAAGTCTAGTTATTTAGTTTGTTTAGGACTAAAGTAACTCACCTATGAGTCACTCAAATTGTTGTATTTAGAGAATTATTGTTTTGTATATGATGAGAAATTATTATAAGTGATAATGGAGATTGTAGTTGGTTTTAGTACTTTAACGTGTTCCAAACAAGCAGAGATACGTAGTGGGTTATGATGCCATTCGGTTCTAGGGCGTTACAATCATTAACCCTAATTTACACACCATGCTTACCAATTCCAACTTTACTCTTTATTTATCTACTTCATTATACTTCTATTGATAATTAAAAACTAAAAATAGCAAAATTAACCTTAAAGAAGTAATGATTGTTGTTAACTTTAAAAAAATTTGTTTTTTTTTTTTTTTGTTCTTTTTGCATGTACCCTCATATATTTGCAATTTAATTTTTCTACAAATATGGGTTTCAATTTAAAATATAGGTTATATGTAATATTTAAAAAACAATATTTTGGCATAGAAAAAAATATCATTGAAATTTGTTGTTAAAAAGAAAAAAATTGTATGAGGTTGAAATTTATTACAAGATGAACAAAATCTATAAGTTCCACAAGGTACAATGTATTCTGTATTTTTATAGGCTACAAGTTTCAAGATAGTTTAAAGTGTTACTAGTAGGCTTTAGTTTTAAAAATTTGGGAACTAGTATTTACGAAGTAAGATACAAGTATAACTTC
Organism: Lumnitzera littorea; assembly: GCA_024138015.1. Classification (NCBI taxonomy): domain Eukaryota; kingdom Viridiplantae; phylum Streptophyta; class Magnoliopsida; order Myrtales; family Combretaceae; genus Lumnitzera; species Lumnitzera littorea. The sequence continues at coordinate 5,241 of JAMXBB010000355.1, read as the reverse complement.
TAATGTTTCCTACTTTGTACTCACTCATTCTTAGTTGTTAGAGTTATCCAACACTATAATTTTTAACAATTATAATTAGTGATAATCATTAAAAAAATTTTAAAAATTGCAAAACAGGCACACTTATTTTGGGTTGCATCTAAAATAATATATAAATATATATATGCATATATGTTAATCATAAAAGATATTAAGCCCATCACCTTTTCAAAGCCTTACTTTACATATGATTCTAAGAAACGTTAAAGCTCTTCAATATTAGCTAATCTTAGATGATTTCATATGCTAAGATCCCTCCAATTTTGGATTATTAAGTGAAGTTGCATATCTTGCTTGAGTAAACTATTTTTTTTTGGATGAGCTGGGGGGTTTTCAAAAGTAGGATAATATTAACATAGAAAATATAGTATATGAAGTTTATATATATACTAAAGGGTTTTTATCCTCAAAACAGGATTCTTATCTCCTTAATTTTACAACACATACTAAAGTTTTTATAGAGATAAAACAAAATATTAGCTACCGAATATTTATAAAATATTTTCTTAATTCCATTGTTATTATGAGGTATAGTAGTTTTTAACCGATAAGCATTCTATTGATTTATGTAGAGAACCATAAAAAGATTTTCCTTAATGATCTTGATGTCCTCTAAGTATCAAAATAGAAATATGTGTTTTTCCTATTACCTAACGCCTAATACCCACTAACATAGGAATGAACCTAAGATAATATAACTAAAGGGATCGGATTTATCTTAATTGAGTAAATATTAAAATCATTGATAAACAAATTTGATTGTTGTCATAATTATATTGCATCTTATATATGTTAAAGGATCTTATTAATAATTTAACTTGTAATAATTCATAAAGCTTATTAAGATGGAAAAGTTCTTTCTAAAAATGATTAAGGATGATTAGTACATTTTGTAAGAAGTTAAAAGAATAAATTTTTGACATTTTTAGTATGCATATATATTAAATAAAATTTAACTATTAATCTATAAAAAAAATTACATTAATATATAGAAACTTATGTCAGTTTTGTTTTTAGCAAAAATAAATTAAAAAAATACTTGAGTTGAGAATTACTAATAGAGCGAGAAAAGTAAATTGATATTGATATAAATATTATACTATTTTTTTAATGATAACTTTAGCTAATTGTCTCATTACCAATGCTATAAAAAGGATATTATTTTGAATATAAGTTATTAGCCAATCAATTATTCAATAATCCAAACTCATTTTCATAACATTAACTGTAAAGAAAAAATTAACTAAACCAAATCTTATAATTACTATTGAATATTTTAATGTGATAAAATCGAAATATTTATAATATGAACAATGTAATTATTATCTATGGTGTATTATTAATAAAAATTAAAAAAAAGGTTTAACAAATGTAAAAAAGCACAAATGTATTTTAATTAATAAAAGCATATAGAAAAAGTAAAATAATACATTAAATTTATATAAGAAATGTAAAAGGATAAAAATAAGAATTAAATCCAAAATCCCATGTTTGTAAAACTAAATGTTTAATCACCGAGTTATATCTAATTTGATGTCATATTTTACTCTTTCAAATATATGTTTCACACATATATTTTTTCTTTTCTTAAAATATTAAACATTAATCTTTTTTGAGCTTGAGGAGCCAGGGCCCTCATGAGCGACCCCACTAACCACCACCTTACCTTCTCCAACCTTACGCCTACCCCACTCTAAATTCGTCCCTACCCTAACATGTAGATTAACAACTTATTCTTTAAGTCTTTTCCAAAGAGGAGAAGCGCAAGCTATGCATATAACTTCATTAACTTGCATTCGCTTCATATACTTTGCTTTACATAAATTTTTCCATAAATCTATTTTAAATTTCAAGTTAAAGACCCTTTTAATCGTGTAAGGCCTATTACATACCTAGAGATTTGCAATACCCAAGCCATAAGATTCTTTTGGTTTAACAATTAGCTCCCAATTCATCCAAAATGTACTTCTTCTCTTATCCCCATTTCCATTTCATAGGAAGTCCCTTATAATTGACTCTATTTTATGGATCTACTTTATTGGAAGCTTCATTACTTACACATAATAACTAGGAAGAGATTCCAGAACTAAGTTAGTAAGTACTAGCTTACTAGTGCCTAGCCATGTTAAGGTGTCTTTCAATTTGTCCATCAAATTTCTTTTGAAGTTTGCTATGGATACAATATGGAAATCTAATTATTTAACTTTAAGATCCTTTCCTATTGGAAATCTTAAATAATTCCCTAAAGAGATTGAGTTTTCTTAAGCCCAAGTAATTGGGATAGTGTAATCTTAGTGATCTGTATTAAGAGAAAAGAAGACTAACAAATTTGCTTAAGTTGATTTTTATTCCAAACTTAATAGTGAAGAGATTCAGTGTCTCTCTTTTTGCTTTAGCTAAGGATGTGAAAGCTTCTTGACAATAAAATGATATCATTGGCTAACAAGAATTTGTGATATAGAGAAATTTGTTACTCTAATTTTGAAAGGCTCTACTAACTATTAATGAGTTGTTAAGGAACTACAATATCAAGATGGAAGATGTATGGAGAAAGTGAATCCCTTTACTTAAAACTTCTACTTAAATGGAATTCTTTAAGATTAAATCCATTAAGTGGCACTTCAAAAAACATGTAACTAAACTAAGATTGATCCATTCCTTAGGAAAGTTCAAACTAATTAATGACTAATAGATAAAGTTACATTCAACCTCTTTAAAATATTTCTCTAAATCAATCTTGAATGCCATCGAACTCTTTGATTCTTTTCCTTTTCTAAGGTCGTGGAGGTCTTCTCTTAGAAAGATTATGTTATCAACTACTTTTCTTTCAAGAATGAAGATGTTTTGAGTACAATATATCAAAGAATATAAAAAAGGTTAAGCTTTAAGAATTGAAAAAGCGAAAGTAGCATCCCGACCCATCTCTTGTCTCTAATAATACCAACATATTAGGATCAAAAGTTTCAATTACTTCATTAATTGCATTCCTTTTCCTAAGGGAGTTAGTACCCCTTATGTTATAGGCAATGACTTTTTATTCGTTTAGTATGGTCAGGAATCTTGAGACTATCTTTATTAGCAGAGCTACACAATGATAATAAATAATTTACAATCCTATTTAGGGTAAATTCCTAGCCTCAAAGATCCATTATATGTGGGGAGTGCTTTGGAACCTATAGTGAAATATCCTAAATCAGATAGGAAAATTAGAAAAGGAATTTAAGGCATTGGTTTAAGTAATAAAGCAAATAAGAGTAGTTTGGATATTTACTAAAATGACTTTAAATAATTTAGGTAAATGTCTTTTTTTTTTTTTTTTGCCAAATGGATATTTAGGTAAATTAATCATGCAAAATACTTTAAGGAGGTTGGATATATAATTACTTAAATGTCCTTAGACTCCACTTAATTTGAGGAGGGATAAATATATGATTTCAAGTACTTAAATGTATTAGAGGGAAAGAAGTTACGATATAGTTTACATTTCATTCAAATGGAGAATTCTAAGAAGAAAAAGCAACTCTTTCTCTCCATGGATGTAGTGCCACTTAGAAGGTTGATAAGGGTTCAACTTTCTCAAATCTTAATCAATTTAATCAAATGTTTAGAGATTTGAAGTAGTATATTTGAAGGCAAGGATCTATAGCCAATTTAGGTAAGTTATCTCTCTTCAAGCACAATTTAAGCTGGATTTCAATTTAAATTAATAAATTGGTAGCTTTAACTTTCTTCTAATCACAAATTTGGAGTAAGATCAAGAAGTTGGAAGTGAAAGAGCTTGAGTGGAATGGTTATTTTTGGTGTAGATTGGGGCTAATCAATGCATTTTGTGAAGACAACATATGGGTCTATTATAGAAACATCATATTCTTCCAAGTAAAGATGAAAAAGTATTGAGAAATGTTATAACTATAATAGGGAAGATGCGAAATTTGAACTAAATAAAAATGAAATGAGGTTTCAAGATTGAAGACTGGATGGGTTATTGCTGGATTGTGGGGAGGGGAATGTAATAGACAATTTGTTTAAAGGGACCCTATTTAAATGGCCTAATTATATTTTTATAAGTGTCTTGATTTAATACATTTTAATTGATTTACTGAATGAAGGTAAGTTCGATGTCTTTAGAATAATAACAACTGCCAAGAACTGGACCCTTGAGGGCCGTAAGGCCCAATTGAATTCAACCGGCCTGCAATCATCCAATCATTCAGCTCATCAACTCCATAATCCATACCTCCCCAATTCGATTTTCGAACCATTGCTGCTGAGGAAAACGAGTCAACTCAATAACACTTCTTCTACTCGCACCCTTCCCCCCTTCATCCGACCACCACCACCCCCACCCAGATTATCTCTTTAGCATGAGAAGTGAGAGAATTGAGGTTCTCTTGCTCACTTTCTGATGCATAAACAGCGTCGTCATTTTGACACCCGGCGGCCGGTTAATATAAATCGGTTCGAATTCGATGCCAGGTCCCAGTGGCTGCTGCTACTCCCCCTCTCCCCATCCTCGGCATCCGTTCTTGTCTCCTAATTTCACTTCTCGAGCTAGGGCTTTGAAAGAACACCGGTCCAATACTACAACAACAACTACTACTACTACTTCACTATCCCTCTCTCGTTTATGCTTATCCAATGCCGTCCTTCACAAGTCCTCAAAGAAGGTATATGAATTTCAGTTTCCTTAATTTAGATAATTAATTTATTCATTTATTCTTATATGCGACTTAATTTATTGAGTTATGCCGCGTTTGGTTCGTAGGTAAGTAAAGTAGATGGAAAGCAAACATGTTTTGTTATTTGATATTGGTCTTTTCGTTTTCCTTGTGTAATATCCTGATACTCTAGCCATTGAAAGCCGAAAAGTTGAGTTAGAGTTTGGCTATAATTGGTACTTGATGAGGTTGAGCTCGAGTTTGAGGACGACTTGTGAAGCTACTTGAGTTATGGAGATTTGCCGGACTGTTGTTGAGTGGAATTCGAATAATATCAGGCCAAGTTAAAACGGTTCGCTAGTTGTCTTGACCACACCTTTCTTGGGAGAGTCATTCATTGAACAAACTAGTGAAAATTCCAATTATTATATGCACTAATTATTCTTTCCCCCCACCCCCCCCCGAAATGTCTGGTCAAGACAACTAGCGTCCCGTTCTAACTTGGCCTGATATTATTCGAATTCCACTCAACAACAGTCCGGCA
>JAMXBB010000354.1:0-11767 GCA_024138015.1 Lumnitzera littorea | reverse complement strand
CCGAAAAAATATATAGATATATATATGCATGTATAAATCGTGAAATAAATAATTAATAAGAAAATGAGAAGTAATAAAAATAATAAAGGTCATAATAATAATAATAATCATAATAAAGTAAAAATCTCAAAAATAGGAAAATATACTCAAAATGATAAAAATATCAAATATATGATTTCAATAATTATTAAATCATAAACATGTTAAGAAAAAGAGAAAATTAATATTTTATAATTTTTAAACTTAAATAATAATTTTGGTGATATTTTTATATCATAATTTAAATTACGAGTCACAATGTCCAAAACGAACATCACCGTATAAATGTACGTCTGAAAACGATAAAAAACGACTATAAGTTCGCAAGTATCGGAATTAGAATGAAAAAGTTACAAAATATATAAAGGAAGTCTCATAACTTACAAATATAAGAAAATAATTACTATTAACCCCATTGAGTATGATAAACCCTATAAATATAAGACTTGGGGTATATTAGGGAACTAGATAAACTACAGTAGACTTTTAGTTAACTAAAGAGTCTGACTTCTCAGAATATTTATAAGTTTTACTATTTTGATTTAGGCATTCAATATCAAGTTCTGGAAACCTCAAAGTTTGGAGAATGAGCAATAATCTAGGTGAGGGAGTTCTAATGACCTTGTGCGTGTTACTTGTATGATGTTTTGCTGCTTGCTGTTGCTTGTATGTTTGAATGACTGTTTTGCTTGTATGCCATCATCTGTGTGATCACTTTTTTTTAAATTGATAAATATAAATATCTGACTTAAATAACTAGTTCTATTCGTCGCATGTCTATGACTCAGTAAATGTATGGATAGAGAGTGCTAGCTTTGCAAAATGTTGAAAAGGGTATTTTTGAAAAAAAAATTTCCTAATCTTAAACGTATTTCGTATGATTTTGATAAGGGCTATAGTGCCAGAAATGATATTTTATCGTTAAGGCAAAGCTAGTATAGGTTCTCTACTTGATAGCGAAAGGACTCGCTTTATTGTGCTTATAAGACCTTGGTTAATTTTGGTTGCAAGAGGACTCGCAAGTTTGTGCCCGAGGGGCCTTGGAGGGTGGATAGTCTTAGTTTGGAATCCCTCTATTTGGATTGAAATTCTTTTATCGGTTAGGGTAATAGTCGAGTGTTGCCTAGAGGGGTGGTGCCCCTAGGTAGCCTCATGCAGGTAAGCTGAGGTGCCTTGTGCGGGTAAGTATAGGGGATAATCAAAGTGTAAACAACGTAATTCCACACCTTCCATAGTTCTGGACTCCTATGGATGTGTTGCTTGCATTCATTATGCATGCATTCATGTTGTATGTAGATAACTTACCTGTATATGTAATAATAATGTGTGAAAACTTGCTTGATCGGTAGTGGTGAGAAATGAACTCATTGAGCTGTTATATGCTCACTCCCTCATAGTTTCTCTTGTAGGTTTACTTACATTGGGATTGGGCTAAGTCACGAGTATCGAGTGTGAGATGAAGATATGTATCATAGTATTAGGAATAGCTAAGTACTTTTTAGATGATATATAAACATCCTTTGTATAAAATATTTATATGTTAGAACTTACTATAGTTTAATTTTTCTTGCATATATATATATTTGTTTTTTTATGTTAGTATATCCTATCTTATTATTTGGTAGGGGATACCGATTCTCTATAGTTCTGAGGAACTGTAGGATATCAGATACCTATAGTTATTTATATTTGTACTCGACAGTAAATTAATTACTTAAAAATTAGTAACCTTAGCAATTAATTATTTAGAGTCTTGCAATCTCTGACTTGCAAAGCAGTTTTCATATTATAGGTGCACATATGTTATGGAAATTTTAGGTAATCCTACTAGGCCTCCTTTAAGGTCATGACAGCAATCCTATAATTCTTTAGCAAGTAATTACTTAAATTTCTCAATCAACTATTGTACTTCAATAGGTAGTGATTCTATGTCTTGGTACTATAGCAATCATCGAACTAGTAAGGACATTAGCTCATTGGCCTTTGTAGCATGACCTTGTTCTCCTTAGGACAATATTAAGGTTTTCTTCTTAGAAGTTCAAATAAGCTAACTTTGAGTTTCAATGACTTGATTAAGCATCATAGGCTACAATACAATCTTCCTCCCATTCTTAGTAAAGGCATACGTATTCTTGTAACTATCAAATATAAATTGTACGTCAAATAACCAATGGCAATTTAGTAACACATGTGATGCACCCATGAGGACAACATTATAGAGTATGCTATCTCAGTATAGGCCTCCAATCGAAAAAGGCACTTTCACTTGCTTAATAATATGTAATGCAGCTTTCTCATGCAAATAGTATAATTTGTATGACCTTAGATGTTTAGAGGTTAGCTTCAGCTTTTGAATAAGTGACTTTATAACAATTGCTGCAGCTTCCTCCATCTACAATAGGTGTACACAAGTATCCCTTGATCTTGCAGTCTTTCACATGAATTCCCATGTGATGAAAATAGGTTGCTCCAACTGTTTTCACAATCAACAGATTTTTAATTATGTAAGGCAATTTATATTTCTTAAATTTAAGTAGCTTCATCAATATACTCCTATGGGGTCTACTATCTCTATTTCTCCAAAAGTGTCTAAAATTTTGTTTTTCCAAATTTATTACCTTTTTCTTCAACATGGCTCCCATAATCACAACATCTTCTTTAAATATTGTAGTTATACTCCCTTTCCTTAGCAAAATACAACTAATCACCAATTCATGCAACATTCTAACCAGAAAATTAAAATCAAACACAAATATATCTTTTTTCTTCAAAAACTTCAAGACTTTCATTTAAAATTCCATACACATCCTTTTTATTTAGATCCAATGATTCTTCATCATCTTATAATAGGTATTTTGATGTATTTTATCAATTCTTTCCTCATCACTTCAAATTTCCTGCACAACACTATAAAAAAAAAAAAAAAAAAACTACATATCCACTTTATTCACTTCTAAATTTTATAAAATTCAACCACTATTTCTCCATACACTATATCTTGATTGTCACACAACTTATGACAGTTAATCGCATCATAAACTCATGCCAGTAAAAAACTTTTTTTGAGAAAAATTCTAAAAAACACAATTAAATAAACCAAGACTTTTTTTTAATAGAAATTACTATTCTCAAACTTTTGTTGTTTTCTAATTTAAATATCCTTGTTGTCTAGTCACTGATTTCTTAGCTTTCTTAAGAGACTTCTTCATGACAGAAACTTCTTTTTCTCTGGAGAAAAGACTTGTGTGATTTGAAACTAGCATATCTCATATGCATGGTAGAATAGGAATAAGTTACGATGGAATTTGACTAACAATCAAGAGGATAAAATTATTAACCGTGACATTATTACTTTCTATCATGAAAAACAAAGATGATACAATACTTAATTTTATCAAAAAATGAATTCACAAATATCTTTTTTAATAGCTTGGATTATACACACCTATGTCACTTCTTATAAGCTCAAAATTGATTTTACCTAAACGCTTGGTAAAAATTGATTATCAGTAGAAACAAAATCAATATTAATGTCACTATTTTATTGACATAATCACAAATGAAACGTATCTAACTTCAATATGTTTAGATCTAGGGTGATAAATAGGATTTTTTTTAATCAAATTAATGACACCCATATTGTCACATTTTATAAGAATATTTTTAAAATTCAATCCATAATCACATAATTGGTGCTTAATCCAAAGAACATGTGTACAATAGTTACCAATTGAGACATGCTCAGCTTCACCTGTGGACACAGTAATAGAGTTTTGTTTCTTAAAAGACTAAGAAACCAACTTATCTTTAAATTAGCAATACTAGAAGTACTTTTTCTATCTAGCTTACATATCGCATAGACTACATCTAAATATCCAATTAAGTTAAAATTTTGATTTTCTAGATATCAAATATGCAACTTTGTGATGCAAGATACAAATTTAAATATCCTTTTGACAACAATTAAGTTTCCCTTGGTTTAGATTGAAATCTAGCATATATATAAATACTTAAAAGTATGTCAAGAGGAGAAGTAGTCAATTCTAGAAGAGAGTCAATGAAATTTCTTTATAGTTTCTCACTTACCTTATTACTTGTCAAGTTGAGGTTTAACCTAGTAGATGTAGATATTTGAGTAGCTGCTCCTTTTACATTTTTAAACCCAAATTTCTTTAGTGTTTGTTTCTTTTCTTTTTCTTAATGAACAAAGATAGCACCCTAAGTTTGTTTGGAGTATGAGGAAGAAATTTAACTCTTCGTTGAAGAAATCTTAAACCCCACTTATAGTAACATCAGAAAACTCTTGCAATAATGCTTAAAAAATAATATAGTATCAACTTTTCCTCTTTAAAAATCAATTTTTATGAAGAACTCATCAATCTTTTGTACTAAGCACAAGGTTCTTGTTTTAAACCATATAATACTTTTCATATTTAAAAACATGATCTTCTTTTAAATAGGTCTTCATAACTTAGAGGTTGCTTAACATATGCCTCCATCTTCAATAATTGGTTAGAAAAGAACTTTTTATGTCCATTTGAAATAATTTAAAACCTTTAAAACATTCAAAAGCAAGTAAAAGTGAAATTATTTCTAACATGGCCACTAGTGCCTAAGTTTCACCAAAATTGAGTCCTTCCTCCTATAAGTGGCCTTCTACTACCAGCCTTGCCTTATTTTTTACAATCTTACCATACTTATCGAACTTGTTTTTAGGTACTCATTTACTGCTAATAACAAATTTACCTTTTGGTTTAGGAAACTAATGCCACCACACAACCAAGTAGCCTTTAGACTTCCTTAATAGTCTTCGGTGGCTTTATGTCAAGTATGACTTATATCTTCTCTAGATTGGCTTGAATTCTACGCTGTGTCACCATAAAACCTAAGAACTTTTTGAAAGACACACTAAACACATGCTTCTATGGATTCAACTTCATATTATATCTCCTCAGTGTGTTAAAGGTCTGTTGGAGGTCAGCTAGGTAGTCGTCATTCATTTTATTCTTCATTATCATGTCGTTTACATAAACCTCAATATTCCACTATATCTAAGGTTTGAACATTTTCATAACCAATCTTTGATATGTGGCCCCAACATTCTTTAACCTAAATGGCATTACTTTATGATAATAAGTTCCAAAGTTTGTAGTAAAGGAGGTGTGTACCTAATCAAAAGGGTACATCTTGATCTGATTGTACTTGGAAAACGCATCTATGAAACTCAGCAAGGCATATCCTAAGGTCAAGTCAACCATCTGATCTATTTATGGTAGGAGAAAACAATCCTTAAGACATGCTTTATTTAGATCAGTGAAGTTGATGCATATCCTCCACTTTCCGTTTGCCTTTTTCACCAAAACACAATTTGTGATCCATATGGGGTAAGGCTCTTCTCTGACAAAGCCCAACTTCTGCATCTCCTTTTCAATTTTGGCTTGTCTCTCTACCTTTTGCTTTTGCCATACAACCTTCACACTTGAGTTAATATTCAGTTTGTGGGTGATTCTATAAGGATCCCAAGCATGTCAAATGGAGACTAAGAAAAGATGTCCCTATTAGCCTAGAGAAAACATACAATGGTTTCCCTCAAGTTAGCTGCCATGTTAGTTTCGACAGTAGTGGCATGTTCTAGATTTTCACTAAGCTTAATCATTAATGTCTCCTTAACTGGCTTTCCTCTTACTTGCAGTCAATTACTTAAACCCTACTTGATATGGTATACTTAATCCCTCTTCAAAGCCTTCAAATACAAAGCTCGGGTTAGCTGTTGGTCTCCATAACATGTTCTTACCCCAGTTAGAGTAGGAAACCTCACCTTTTGATAGGTAATGTCATAACCTAGAGGAAGGTTGAGTCGTGGTAGTACCACTATGTAATAATTGAAGATTTGAGATCAAGCACCGTCCATGAATAGGGACCTTCAACATACTATACAAAGCATTCACAACTACGACCTTCTCTTAGTAACTAGCATTAAGTTATAATAGAATATATAAATTAAAGTTGAACTATCTCAATAACCACTAACATAACATAGATAAGTGAGAATATCATGTTTCCCTTAATTTAGCCATACAATACCAAGATAAATCACCATAAGTAGTCTAAGCTACTCAACAAACTAGAAATACTTAATAAGTGGAAATTAAAGAGAGTCCACAATATATAAACAAATGGTTCACTTAAGCTCTCAACTTCTTAACATCCCAATCCTAAGCTCGTGCTACTGACCTCAGGTATCCTGTAGCTTAGCTCCAGTTACAAGTCCTACTGCAACAATAAACTATAGGGAGGGAAGCTCGACTACTTAGTGAGTAACCTACTTACTCTACAACAAACAATATCAAGCAAATTATTAAATAAGTATATGAATGCATGGTTAAACATATTGAATGCATGAGTATATATAGTCTATCGGTAACTGTATACAGTACAGTTTTAATGCCCACCATTGCTTAGGTTAAGAAGTATTTTGGTACGTTAGTATCTTGGTATCCATGTCCAATTTAAAGTCTCTTGTCATTAATATTACCTTTAATAGTAGACATGGTATGCCCTTAAGTAGAAGGTAGCACTCCCTAAAGTCAGGTAGTCCCCAAAGGTCAAGACAGGAACATGTCATATGAAATACATCGTATGATAACAATTTTCAATACACAATTTACAATATGGATCATTTAGGCATGATCCCCCATTCTACTACATGATGCTAATGCCCTTATTATCATGTTATAAGATGTGATGCATGACCGATTTAATTAGGGGTCAAGTATTTATTAGTCTAGTTTAAGGGTAACCAATCATTATATATAGATACTCCAAGACCCTAATCTCTAATGCAGTAAGCATATAATATTCATATCAACTTAAGATATTTTTGCAAACAAGGTCAATCATATCAAACACATACAATTTCTTATTTGCCCTAACATGCAACAATTTTAGTCATTGGATATAATTAAGTATTTTGCTAACTACAAGCACAAAGAAGCAAAGTAAGGGGTGGTGTACTTACTCAATCATGATGCTCTACTATGTCCAAGTCAAACTCTTCGTCTCTTGAAGAAAATAATTAAGTTTTATGAGTATCCTATTTGCACTAATTAACTAGGCTTATCTTTCACCATCTTAAAGTTAGTTGTTTTCATAATTCAAGCATATCTTCTTTGTCTTAACTTTGTTTTTGGTGATCTTATAGTTTGTTTCATTGTTTTTTAATGTTCTTTTATTTGGTAAAATTGTTTTAAAGTTTTTTTATCAATAAGTTTTCAGTTTGGGCCCTATAAGGTTATAAGCCCAAATGGTGAGTTGAGTCACTTTAGGGTTTAGGCTTAGTTTTCAACTTTAGGCTTTATACTTAATGATTATGGGTTTCTCTTGAGTATTTTAAATTGGCTTTCTCTACCCATTACTTTAAATTTTTAAAGTGGGCCTTGGTAATATTCTTATATGTCTAAATGGGCCTTTATACTAAGTTTAGAGCCTTATATCACTAAAGGGCCTATAGGGAGTATCTTGGATGGGCCTTTGGGTTTAGTGGGCCTCTTAAATAAATCTTCCTAAGCATTTTATCCTAAGGTTTAGATCTAGTAATCTAGCTATATGGGCTCCTAAATTGGTTCTTTTAGGCTTTTTGTGTCTACTACACTATTTAAGGCCATAGGCTCAAGCCTACTTGTCTTTTTAGACTCAACACCAACATTGGACTTAAGTTTAGCCCTTTTATAATATGGTTACAGATCTTTCCATTATGATTCTTGGGGTTATTAACACCATACTTTAGCTTACTTAACTTGATTAATTAAGTCCTATACCATGCTTTACACTAAATAAACATGTTATTGAGCTACTAAACAAAAAGTTCTAGATTTGGTAGTTCAATGAAAGCAGTGGCCAAGAGTGGTTTCTAGGGTTAAACTTTCCATTTTCATGTAACACTTGATTTTTACGGTGTTTTGACTTAAATAACCTATGTTTCTAGTAATCTAAACCTTAATCACTTCATAAAAGTGTGTGAAAATGTGTGTAAGAGAATATACAAGGGGCAACATGCATGGAGAATAGGGGTTTCATCATCCTACTTGATGATCTCCTACTAACAATTACACTACTCTACACAACTTAGCCTATTTGTATTATAACTTCAATTGAAGGTGGTTTTTCTTATACTTACCTTTATTAACCTTCTTGAAACTCTTAGAACTTCTATAGAGTTGTTGTAAAACAATTTTAAACAAAGAGAACATTTGTATCTAGCTTTATTGTACAAGAAAACTAAGGAAAAACCTAATCTAAGTGCTTATCAAAGCAAAGTGTAGGAAAGTCCTCTAGAGATGAGTGTGCTATAAGCCTTAGTATGTGTAAGGGTAGGTGTATGTGTCGATGGGTTAGCTTAGGCAGTGGGTGTGGCATGAAACTTGGTTTGGAGTGATTTGGAGTGGTGGTGGTGAAGCTATGATGATTGGCACTAGGGTAGTCATTGTAGCCAAGAAGAGGAAGAAGAGGAATGGAAGTTTTGTATGTTTAGATTTTTGAGAGAGTTTGAGAGTCTTTGTGAGTGTGTTTAAGGTTGGAGAAAAGAAAAATGAAGGTGGCAAATGGGGATGGCAAGTCATGGAAGTGAGGGGGAGGTGAGGGAGATAAGCCTTAATTGTTTGAGAAATCAAGGATAAGGTACAAAATAGCAACCATGTACCTTATGTGTTTTTTGCTAATTTAGGCAAGATCTTGTCCCCTTAGATTACAAGATATTTTAAAAGGGGATTAAGAGTTTGTCTTGTGGTCATTAATCATATTTGACTTGTAGCTAATCAAGATGTAATGGGGTTGGTTAAAGATTAGGGTTTGATTAGGGTAATTGGTGGTGCTTAGGCATGATTAGGCTAATTAAGTGCAATTAGGATGTGTTTAAGGTTTTGTTGGACTTTGATACTCAAATTTAGCTATTCTAAATGCCCTACACGTGTACTTAGGGTTCCCCTAGGGTTTGGTGCTTATTTATAGTAATTTGATCTATGTACAAGCTTGAAAGTTAGGGTTTGAATCGCTTAGTACCACTGATCACTTTTAGTAATTGATTTAACCTTGCTATTAGTATTTATTAGTGACAATAAAGTGTTTGATCACTTCTTTAAGGTTAGATGATCATTTCAGAGTTTCACCATCATTCTAGCGTTTTTCAAGTATTAAGGTTCGTTCTCATTTAGTCAGGTTTTTAAAGCTTACATCAATTAGGGTTTTGGTCAAATACTTAGGGTTTGGTTCCTTTACTTAAGTATTATTTAATGTTTGGGGTGGTTCTAAGGACTATCCAAGGACTCCTTTATCCAATTCTGCTTTTGGGTTACCGAAATTTCATGGGGTTTATAGGTAGTTAACGCTATCATCTTAAACAAGTTGATGGAAGGTTGGCCCATTATGCCATTATAAGGCAAAGGGCAATCTACTACTATAAAATCAACCTCCTTTTCAATTACGTTCTCATTATCCCTAATCTGTAAGATCAAGGTGACTACTCCTTATACCTTAACTGGCTAGTTATTAAACCTGTATATGTTATACTAATATGGTTGCATTTTAACATTATCAAGCTTAGGTCACATTTAGTCAAATGTTTGCTTAAAAATGATCTCAGTTAAACTCCTAATATCCACCATTACCTTCTTAGCCTCAAAACTACCACTCGGGTCATTATGACTAAGGCATCATCAGGTGAGAATCGAACTCCCTACATATCCTTCTTTGAGAATGTTATCATATCATCAATCTTGTGTTTCTTTCCTCTTAAATTCAACGCATGATCATCTTGTATGTCTAGCGAACTTGTTGTGGACAGAGTATTCCCTCCTATCATTCTACCAAAGATCATGTTTAAACACCTTAGAGAGTTCGATTATCCCTTGTTTCATTGTCTTACACTACCAATTCTCGATTATTAGGTCAAGCGTCTACATTCACTACAAGAATTTCTCCATTTAGTAACATTTGCAAATTTTGCAAATGCTAGTAATTAATATATGTTTTAATGACGTTTATTAAACATCACATAAAGCATATTATTAGTAACATTTGTCTTCAAAGTTAAAAGATGATAATATACAATATGATTTGTGATGTTTATTAAATTAAACGTCACCAAAATTCTTAAATGTCAATATGCATCTACCCAATATCCAAAAAAATTATCTTCCATCACTTCTAAAATAAAACATCTAATCATTCTATATAACCCCAAAAAAGAAAATTACCCTTTTGACACTATGGTAAAAAGAATAAAGAGCTTGCAAAGAAAACAACTATGATATTTTATGCATTTATAATTTTCAAAAACTTTTGTCCATATACATTCCCATTCAACAACATAAATTTTAAATTTGCCATAGCTATTGCATAATTAAATACAAAACTACATGACCTTTGAACAACTTTATTAATATGTGTATATGCAAATTTTTAAAGAAATATATCTCTTTATCTAAAGTTAACTTTTTGAAGATATTTATAAAAGATATTATTTCAAAAGCTTTCAATATTTATAAAGGAGTAAGAAGTTATTTGACTTCATAACTATTTTATATGGTTTTAAATAAATATATATATATATATATATTAAACCACTTTTTTCTATTCCATATTATGGTAGCCACTTCTAAAATAAAACAACTAATCATTCTAAATGATCCCAAGAATGAAACTTACTCACCTAACACTCTGAAAAAAGAAAAAAGAGCTTGTAAAGAAAATAATCCTAGTATTTTACGTATGTATAATTTTCAAAAACTTTGGTCCATATATGTGTCCATTTAACAATGTAATATCATGAATTCTAAATTTGCTATAGCCATTACATAATCAAATGGAAAACTACATAGCCTTTAAACAACTTTATCAATACGTATATACGCAATTTTTAAAGAAATATATCTCTTTATCTAAATTTAACTTTTAGGAGATATTTATAAACAGTATTATTTCAAAAATTTTCAATATATATGTATATATATTTATAAGAGAATATAAAGTTATATGACTTCATAATTATTCCATACGAATTAAGCATCTATATTTTTTTTGAAACCACTTTCTTTTCCATATTTATAGTAACCACTTCTCCTATTTTCCATGTTTATACCCTATTTACACATACCTATGAAGTGCAATTGTCTTATCCATATATTTCTCTCTTCTTATGCTAAATATTTTTGATACCTGACATTAATCATTCCAAAGGTTATTTATGTCCACTATACATTTTGTTTTTCATTTTATAGGATTTAATTTTACTTTTTCTTCTTTTTTCAAACTTTGTCAACTGATTTTAAGTTTGGTCATGTTGTCACGTCCACTTTGCACATTTTGCTTATTACAAATAGAAAATGTTATTTCAGTTATATGACATTACTTTACAAGTTTATTCATCTTTGTACATGTAATTCAGGTGTACTCTCTCTCTCTCTCTCTCTATATATATATATATATATATATATATATAATTTAAAGCTTGTACTACACAAGGACATCTGTTTTAAGGCTATTCTATGATTCCGTTAGTAGTACCATCCAAACCATTATTTGACATTTGAATCTTCATCGCATTAACTCCTATGTTCATCTAAATAATCAAGTCACGGATTGGATGTTTGAGAATCTTAAAGCTATTCCTACTATCTTCCTTACATTTGTTATGTATTATTAACATATTTAATTACTATATTCCTTAAAAATT
>JAMXBB010000353.1:0-11791 GCA_024138015.1 Lumnitzera littorea | reverse complement strand
GTGCTCTTGTATTATTTGATATTGGTGCTACTCATTCATGTATTGGAAATGATTTTGTACATGTATATAATTTGAAACCTGAATTAGCATGTAATTCTTTGAGCATGACCGCTCCCTTGGCACTTGGGATAGTGTTAAACAAGATGTATAGGGATGGTCTAGTAGAGATCCAAGGTCGAGTTATGTCTTAAGATCTTTGGGTTTTAGAAATTTTAGATTATGATGTCATTTTAGGAGTAAACTAGTTGTCCAAGTGTAATGCTACCATCAATTGTCACAATGTAGTGGTCTACTTTGACAGCCTAGGAGAAGACCTAGTTAGTATGAAGTTAGAAGTGTAGAGACCTAAGGGTTTACCTACATATGAATTGTGGGGTGTTAGTAGATTAGCAATGCAAACAATTGAGTTATATTTAAGACTAAAGCTTGAAGAACAACCTATGATGAAGGAATGTATAGAAGTATTCCTTAAAGATTTGCCTAGTTTACCTTAGCTAGGGAAATAGAATTTAGTATTGATGTAGTGCCATGTACAACACCAATTGCTAGGCTAGCTTACAGAATGGCACCAATAGAATTGGAGGAGTTAGAAGGTAAAGTTAGAGGAGTTGCAGAGTAAAGGTTTTATCTGACTAAATACATCACTATGGGGAGCACCAATTTTAGTTGTTAAGAAGGACGGTAGCATGAGCTTGTGCATAGATTATAAGCAGTTGAATAAGGTAACAATCAAGAAAAAATACCTTTTGCCTAGAATTGACGATCTATTTAATCAACTACAGGGAGCTTAGGTATCATCTAAGATTGACTTCAGATCAAGGTATCACCAACTAAGAATCAAGGAGGAAAACATTTAGAAAATGGCCTTTAGAACATGGTATGGGTTGTTTGAATTTTTAGTAATGTTGTTTGGCTTGATAAACACACCAACGACATTCATGGATTTGATGAATAGGGCTTTCAACGATTCACTTGATAAGTGTGTAATTGTCTTTATTGATGACATATTGATTTATTTAAAGAGTAGAGAAGAGCATGTCGAACACTTAAGGCAAGTACTAAGCAAATTACGAACTAAGAAGTTGTATGCCAAGTTTAAGAAGTGCAAATTATGGTTGGAAGAAGTATTTTTCTTGGGGCGTGTTGTACATAAGGATGATATTTTAGTTGATGCAGAGAAGGTGAAGGCTGTAATGGAATGGCTAGACCTCAAATAGTAATTGAGATTCGAAGTTTCTTGGGGTTAACAAGCTATTATAGATACTTTGTCAAGGACTTCTCTAAGATAGCTGCACCACTTACCAATCTAACATGAAAAGGGATAAAGTTTGATTGGAACGATCAATGTGAAGCTAGTTTCTCAAGACTGAAAGAGAAGCTTATATCGACACACTACCTTAGAGTAGAAGGAGTATGTAATACATAATGATGTGCCAGGTCAAGGATTGGGGTGTGTCTTAATGCAAGAATGAAGAGTGATTGCCTATGCCTCTTGATAATTGAAACCCTATGAGAGGAATTGGCCAACTCATGATCTAGAGTTAATAGTAGCGGTCCTAGCACTAAAACTGTGGCTGCGTTACTTATATGGTGAGAAATGTAAGGTAAACATTGACCATAAAAGTTTGAAGTACATTTTCTCACAAAGAGAGTTAAACATGCAATAGAGGTGATGGTTGAAGCTAATTAAGGACTACGATGTTGATATTCTTTACTGCCTAAAAAAGCTAATGTGATAGTAAATGCACTCAGTAGGGAAAAGGGGAATATTGTTATATTCATTACATCCTAGAAGCCGCTGTTAGAAGATATGCATCGGTTAGAACTTGAAATGATTACCTAACAAGTTGGAGCCAAGTTGGTAGGTTTGCACATTCAACAAATGTTAGTGGAAAGAATAAGAGCCATGCAGGCTAAGGATGTCGGTATTCAAGAAATCAAGGATAAGGTAGAATAAGCCAGAGCAATTGAGTTTAATATTGATGATGGAGAAATCCTCAGGTATGGAAATAAGCTATATGTACCTAATGATGGGAGGTTGAAAAAGGAGATCTTAAGAGAGGCTCATTATTTTGGTTATTTAGTGCATCTTGACAGTACCAAAATGTATAAGGACTTGAAAAGCCACTATTAGTGGAACAACAGGAAGCAAGAGATTATGAGTATGTTTCTAAGTATACAACCTGGTAGATGGTGAAGATTAAGCATCAATGGCCAAGAGGAGAGCTACACTGGCCTCCTTTACCAAAGTGGAAGTGGGAGAATATGATGATGGACTTTGTCACACATCTACCTAAGACTAAGGTAAAGTTTGAGGAATATTGTTAGAACAATTAGAGTTGCAGTCTAATTTATCGACAATAGAGAGAGTCGTAAAGATAGTGAATACTAAGGTTGAAGAGTTGAGAAGATAGAAAATACCGTACGTCAAAGTGCAGTAGGCAAATCACCTCAAATGAGAAGCAACTTAGGAATTGGAGGAAGAAGTATCCAAAGTCATTTCAAGAAACATGTGACTTTTGAAGATGAAAGTTTCTTTAAGGGGGTAGAATATAAAGCCTATAAAATTCATATCGTTTATAAAATAAAATGAGAAGTCACATAAAATAAAAGACGAGTAATATTGTCTGGGGCTACAAGCCTTGACCTAGCCTTTAAAAGCTTCTTTTTGTCTAACCATAGTTACACATTGGCAACAAAGAGAAGGAGGCTTTCCCCAAATGGTAGAGCAACCCTATAAGTTTTCTTAAGGTAAGGCAAATAATTCTTTTTGTTTTTTGCAATTTTAATGATTTGACAAGAGGTTAATGCCGTTGGAATGGTGGGGTGAGTTGATGAGTTGTGGTTGAAGAATAAGAGATTTCTTACAGCAAAACAAATCAAAAGGTATGATCAGTGTATTAAACAAGGAAACTTCGTTTCTTTAGAATAAAATAGGATTATTTGTGTAGGATTTACAATTAGTAGTTGTGGTAATCACAAGTGACAAGGGTTTACAAAATCTCTTAAAAATCTAAGGTAAGCATGAATAGATTAACATTTAATTGAATAGAATTACATTTAATTTATTATTTGATCGATAAAAAGATGAAGGGAATGAGATTCATTATATGGAAATTGTATTCTTAATTTGGAATTGGGAGTTAAAGGGTTATAGAATGAGAAAGAGAAAGATTTTCAACGTTTTGGAATTTCAAAGTTTTTATGTTTTGGTGAAATAGAATTTAAGACAAAAGGATCACGATTTAAGATTATGGGCATGATCCCTGACCGTGATCTTAGAGAGGGTTTACAATGAATACCACCATCTAAGATCACAAGCATGTTCTTACTTATGGTCAATCTAGTCAAACCACATTAAGGTGAACCTTTAGTGTGTTTGTCTCTTCAATTTTACACTCTAATCTAACTACAATCAACCTAACAAACCAAGATTAGCTAGATTAAGGGCCTCAGAACAGGTATGTTTAGACTCTAAGCCTAATGTTTCCTATTACTTTAGGCTCCTTCATAGTTGCTAGCTCTGTTTCATTTGAATCAAGTGATCAAGGTACGTGACACATGTGTATTGGTTGTAGTTGTTAGGCTAGCTAAATTATAATCAGATTAATCAATATTGGACTATTAATTGTGTGTGGCTTAGCCTAGGGGCCGGTGGTGGTGGAACATTAGGGGCACCTCGATGACCTTTGGGTAGCCATGTCCCTATGGAGGTGCATAGTTGAGTATTGGTATGATACCAAGTACGTGACACATGTGTATTGATTAAGCTAGATTAGGAATTCTAAGGCCAAAGGTGACAGTACTTGGTATGATGCTTAAATAATTTATTTATGTATAATATTGCTGTTGTATGGATAGGGTGAAGAGGTCGGATGAATTAATCAGAGACTAACTAGCCTGTTTTATGGCCGAGATGGTTTAAATTCTTGAATTGGACATGAGTGTTGCTATGAATGTAGAAATTGACAAAGTGAAGCCACATGGAGATTTCTTTAAATCTCTAGCCAAAAACAAGCTAAAGACATTTGTAGAGTTTAAAGCTAAGGGCACTTCCTACATTTATTAGGAGGACAAAATAAAAGTCCAACGTAAGGCCGATCAAAGTAGAAATGATCAGAGAAACGATAAGAATAAAAGGTGTATTAAAGATAAACTTAGTGGTTATGAGAACCAATACTCAAGAGGTGATGGTGGTGAAAGGACATGGCCATGCATTCCAATCAACTCTATTTGTACCCCCTTTGACCATCCAATATATGATATATTAATGGAGGTATGAAATTAGAGGGTATTGCAATGGTCTAAATGTATAAGGGGAAACCCTTCACAAAGGAATTCAAACAGTATTGCAATTTCCATCGCAATGAAGGCCACATCATTGATGAGTACATAGAGCGCAAAATTACAATTGAAGATGCAATCCAAACGCATTATTTGGGAAAGTTTTTTAGCTTATGATTTTGAGAACATTGAATAGTGTAACCAAAGGAGGAAAGACAAGCAAAACCATGATGAACGGCCTCCTTAAGGCAGAAGGGAGGCAAGAGAATGAGTCAACAACAACAGGGCCTTGAGTGGTGTTGTATACACCATAGTTGATGGACCTTCCAATTTGGGCTGTTCTTGCTCTTTGAACTTGACTAATGCCATGCATTATGTTTGCAATGTACAATACAAGAAGGTAAAGGTTGACAATTCCATTTCTTTCACAAAAAGGGATTTTAAAACATGTAAAGGCCTTACAATGACACACTATTGATCAATTCAAGGATTATCAACATCAAGGTCAAGAAAATCTTAATTGATATCGAAAGTTCGTTAGATATAATATTTTAGCATGCTTAAGGGCTAGCAATTCGTGTTAAAGTATCGTGTCTCGTGCCCATGTATAAACTAGTTTGTGTCTAGAAAACCTCAGCCCATAATACAACTTGTTTACGAATCACGTAAGAAAACTTAAACATATAACCTGACTTGTTTAATAAACGTGTCTCATGTTTAGTTGGACTTGTATATCACTTAAAAATTTATAAATAAATAACAAAAAGTTATTATTTATCTTTCAATGGTCAACCTTTTTTTATTTCATCCTAATTTTATACTAAACTTATTTGTATATTTCTACAATTTTAATAGAAAAAAAAATTATATAGATTCCAAGAACATATAGAAGATTTTTATGGAGGGTACGTATTTTATGACATTCACCATCTAAATTGAATTATGGACTACATTTTTTTTTTTTTTTACATTCATTATCTAAAGCTACAAACAAATGAATGTGTTTAATGAAATATGAACTAATCATGAAAGCAAACATATGTCCATTATCATTCCATTTATATTATGTTTTGTTATATTTAATGTAGTTTTTTCTTTTATAACAAAAAAATTCGTAATGAAGTATATAACAAAACATAATAACATTGTGATGCAAATAAACTAGATAATGATTAAAAAATTAAGCAACTAGACTCCCAAAAAGTTAAAAAGTGAATTAAATTTCTTTTCCATCAATATTAATACGCGAGGTGACAATGAGATAAATACTATCTATATATGTTTCAAACAATTATACTTATTTCACTCTTTCATATGACTTACCAACTATTTTTTTTTTTCTTCACCATTCCTCTTTCAATATGGCTAGATCAATTAATACATAATCTAATTTACAAAGTTGAACTTAAATAGGGTCAAATTTAGATTGTAAAAACATGTGTTTCTTCTTATAATTTTAACTTTGATCTTGACATTTTATCTATATCTTTTTTACTATATATGTTCATTAATATGGATCCCACATAGTAATTTAATAATTTAGGGTGGGATAAGTATAATTTCTTAAAAAAATTTGAGGAATACTGCTTTGTTCCATCATGGCATCTGTAATGTTTCCTACAATATAAACAATGCTTGTAGCATTTCTAGTGGAGGATGGCAACGCTAAGAAAGGTTTTTATTCTACCTGGTTTTTTATTAATTAAATGTGTTGTTTATGAAAGTATTTTAAATAAAAACAAAACTTCATAATAAAAATCCAACACATAATAAAAATCCTAATGGCCACCAGCCATTTGATAAATGTAAGTAAACCCACACTTCCTACAATAATGCCTATCAAAGTGATTTGCCATGAAGGTCCTTGCTTTAAATAGACAATTTGCATCCTCACCATAAAAGAATATCAAAGGAAGAAGAGATGAAACACAAGTTAAAGGAAAAGAAAAAAAAAAGCAAACCAAAAGTCAAAAGACTTACATTTCAAGTTGACGAAGAGGATCTCTTTATCCTGGTAGCTAAAATCGAAAAGTTGAGATGAAAGGGTGAAAAAGAAATTACGATAAAGAGTAGCTAGAAATGGGAATAATGAAAGTTAAAACCTTAGGTTTGTTTATGTTGAAAGAAAAGAAGAGACTTTCTATTTATTTTTCAATCTTTTGGTGTGGTATTTCGCTATTTCTCATGGACTCTCATTGGATGAAAAATAAAGTCAAAGTTAAATGTAATGAGTTCATAGGTCAAACCTGTATTTGCTTACAGTACCTATTTATTTAAATAGGTCTATAAATAGGTTTGTTATCTGGACTTAAACCTAGACACAAATTTCACCATGTCTAATCGACTCTAGCCCCATTCGTTTCTTGTATCAATATTTTTTCATACACTAACCCATTTAAATCGTATCATATCATGTTTGAGTTTATTGTGTTTAGATCCCATATTGCTAACCCTAGCATGCCTTCGACTAGATGAAGTCGAAAGCAAAAATTAAGATCTTATGATTATGACTTATATGCTTTTAATAATCAACCTATACGAGTAACTGGCATGATCTCTCTCCTAATCTAGATTGGAGATGATGAGAATGTAGCAGAGGATAAAGTGGATTTTGTCGTCATCAAATGTTGGTCGCATTACAATAAGAACATGGTCCAACCATGTCAGAACTTGTTTGGCATGGTTCCTTCAACGACACATTTGAAAGCAAAACTCCCTATTCCTACTAGAGTTGGAGTGTATAGGGGAGATCTTCAACTAGCCAAGTTGTTATATTTATGGGTGCTCAAGCATGAGGAAGTTTTCCATCTTGAGGCAAATTTAAAGGGTAAGTCCAGTAGCCAGAGAGTGCTGAAGAGGAGGTTAAGGAAATTCAACTTGAGGATGGCCCTAATAAAACAAATAAGATAGGGAAGCCATTGCTAATGAAGATCCAATAGGACTTGATAAAGTTCCTTTGGGATAATGTCGATGTTTTTGCATGGACTCCCTAATACATGCTAGGCATCCTAAGAGAGGTCATAACACACAAATTGAAGATAGATCCTAATGCGAAGGTTATTTAGCAAAAGATGAGGCATTTCACCCTTAAATAGCAGGGAGCAATTGAAGAAGAAGTTCAAAAATTACTAAAAAACAAGATTTATAAGGGAAGAGCCTTATCCAACATGGTTGGCCAATTATGTGCTGGTCAATAAGTCCAATGGCAAGTAGCATATGTACATATACCTCATTGACTTGAATAAGGCTTGCTTAAGGACTACTTTCCCTTATTGTTGGTGAATTCAACTATAGGGCATGCCTTTTTTTCTTTTATAGATGCATTTTCTAGCCATAATTTGATTAGAATGGGGAAGGAAGACAAGGTACACACCTCATTTGTTACGAACTTTAGGATATATTGCTATAGGCTAAAGAACATTGGTATAATTTATCGAAGACTTGCAACAAAAATGCTCAAGTCTTGAATCCATCGCAATGTGGAAGTATGTGTCGACAATATGATAATCAAGAGCAAAGAAGAGGTACATACCTTGCAAACCTACATGAGGCATTCGATACATGGACAAGGTACAACATAAAGCTAAATCCACAAAAATGCGTTTTCGGGGTTACATAGGGCAAATTCTTAGGTATATGGTAACCAATGGGGAATTAAAGCAAATCTAAGAAAGATTGATGTGATAAAAAAGATGAAGTCCCCAGTACAATTAAGGAAGTTCAAGAGCTAACAGATCAGATTGCTATCCTAAATAGATTTGTCTCAAAGAGCGCAAATAGATGGGTTGAATTTTTCAACATTCTGAAGAACCTTAAGGAGTTTAGATGGATTGATGAATACAAGACCACATTCATAGAGTTGAAGGATTTTTTACCATATCCATTGGTGCTTTCAAAACCTATTCTTATGGAAGACTTGTTCTTATTTCTATTTGGTAGCAGCTAAGCTCTTTCTTCTATCATTGGCCATATAGAGGGAAAAGAGCACAAGCGAATTTATTATGTAAGCTATGTCTTGCATGGTTCGAAGCAAAGGTATACTAAGATCAAGAAATTTGTGTTAGCTATGGTGATTTCATAAGGAAGCTAAAGCTATACTTCAAAGCTTATCAAATCATAGTTCTCACTGATTAACCACTACAGTAGGCCTTATAATGACTTGACTCCTCTAGAAGGATGATGAAATATTCCCTTAAATTGAGTGCTTATGCTGTGCAATATAAACTTAAAATGGCACTAAAAGTGTAAGTCTTATTATACTTTGTGGCTGAATTCACTAGAGAAGAGGGCAACATTGAGATGGTTGAGAAATTTGTTTGGAATTTGTACGTAGATGGCTCTTCCACATGAGAAGGAAATAGAGTAAGACTTCTCTTGCGAGGACTACATAATGTGAAATACAATATGCATTGAAGTTTGGATTTTTGGCGAATAATAATGAGGCTAATTATGAAGCCCTAATTATTAGAGTGAAGTTGGCAAAGGAAGTTGGAGCCGAGAAAGTTAAAGCGTTTTCAGACTTATGATTGATTGTGAAGTAAGTTAAAGGAGACTATATAGCAAAGGAGGAAGTAATGAGCAATACTTAGCTATTGTATGAATGTCATTAGAGGAATTTCAGTTGTTTTTAAAGATTCCTAGAGCTTAGAATATCGGTGCCAATAAATTATCAAAGTTGGTATGTACATCGCTTCCTGATTTGAATGACAAACTCTTCATTGAATACTTGCTGAGTAAGAGCTTGGAAGTGATTGAACAATACTATGAGGTACAATCTTGCTTGAAAGAGAAATCATGGATGGACCCGATCATCGAATATCTAAGAGATGGGGTGTTGTCTACAGATAAGAAAGAACCTTAGTGGCTTGTCTATTGAGCCACAAATTTGAACCTAATTAATGGCAAGTTATATAAACACGGCTTTTCTTAACCTTATCTTCGTTGCCTTACATAAATGGACATGCAATAAGTTATTTTTTAAATGCATGCGAGAGTGTAGAACAACCTTGTGAAGGCTCAAACTTTACAAGTTTGGGCATTAAGGCTTGACTATTATTAGCCGACTATAAAAGAAGATGCCAAGAATGTAGTGTGGTACCCTCTAACAAGCTACACAGTTTGACTAGCCCCTACCCTTTTGCTTAATGGGATTGGAAACTTAGGCCTTTTTCTAAGGACATAACAGAAGTTTATAATAGTTTAGTAGATTATTTCACCAAATGGGTGGAAACTGAGGTAGTGGTAAAGATAACCAAGCATAATGTCAAGTCATTTGTATCAAACTTTACTCTATCAAGATTCAGGATGCCCTAAATGATAATCATCAATAATGGTCCACATTTGACAATGATAAGTTCCAAGCTCTCTATAGAAAGCATGTCTTTCGACTAAATTACACTTTGATGGCTCATCCCTAAATTAATGAGCAAGTAGAGGCTATTAACATGACTATCCTATATAGATTAAAGCAAAGAGTTAATCAAGCAAAGGGGAAAAGAGTGGATGAGTTCCCTAACATTTTATAAGGATACAGGACTACTCATAGGGCTTTGATTAGTGAAATTCTTTTTAGATTAGCCTTTGAATCAGTAGCTGCCTTGCCGATCAAATTGGAACTACCTAATTTGTGTACTCAAAAGTTTGATGTCATGGAAAATTAGGTAGGCTTAATGAACAATCTAGATACCATAGAAGACATATGAGATATTGCAAGAGCAAGAGTTGGAGCTTACTAACATAAAGCAGCAAGGTATTAAATCAGGAAGTTAAGCATAAAATCTCTCAACTAGGGGACTTGGTTTGCAAAAAGATGGAAGCAATTGATGCACTATATAATCAAGGGAAACTTGTTACGAATTAGGAGGATCCTCTAAGGTTTTGGGAAGTTGTAGGAAATGGGGCTTACTGACTAGAGAGGTTAGATGGAAAAGTATCCCACCAGCTTAGAATGACGAGAATCTTAAGTTGTGATTTGTAACTACCCTTCATTGTTGAAGAATGTTGCGTGTTTATGTTTACTACTTGTTTCAAAAACTATATGAGGAAATAGCCTTGCTTCTACTAAATTGAAGTGTTTATTCTCTAATTTGTTGTATGGATCCTAATCAATGTTTTTAATGGCTCTTGATCTAACCATGATTAATGGATGATATAGTTTAAGCCTACATAGCAAGCAAGCTTGTGTTAATAAAGTTCTGACCTATAACGATTAATAAGCTTAAATCTTAACCTTAAACAGCTAACAAAGTCCAATTGTTTTTAAAGAGTTCTAACCTGATATGGCTAATGAACTCAATAGCTTCCACTAGGTATTAATTTAGTTCGATTGACAAACTCTAACATTCAAGATAAGTTCAAATCTCATACGATTAACAAATTTTACTTATCCATATCTATGGATAAATGGACGAATAATTACATCCCCAATCAATGGTAGGGACGAAAATTTGAAAAGCCTCTCCAAGCAAGTTTCACACTATTAGTTTCTTAAAGTTCATGAAATAAAGCATATAAATGAAACTAAACAATAAAATGTCAGCAGAAATTAAATGAGTCTCAGTACAACCATAAAAAGGTTAGCATCCCAACCTGACCAAACATTAAAACAACTTTAGGAAAAGTTAATTAGATTGAGGGTTAGGGATGTTTTCTTTGGTAGAGTTAATAGAATTAGGATCTTAATCAACTGTGCCTTCTTTAACATTGGTGGAGTTATGATCTTCACTAGCCTTAATTGTCTCAGCAGGTGCATTAGAAGCCTCCTTTTGAATGTAAGGGGTCTCTTTCATAGCAAGCTCTTCGGCAAGGATAAGGGTTTCCACAACAGTAGTTGGTCATTGTCCTATCCATGACACTCAACTCCTTCCTCTTTGTTGACCCATACATCTTTATCACTATTAGCATCATTATTATCCACATTGGCAAAGTTGAGGCAAGAGAGTTTGTAGTTAGGGTAAACTTTCAAAATCTCCTCCCTATCCAATTATACCCCATTCAACAACTTCTTACGGAGTAGTTTCCCATATTGTTGATTAGGTGTGATAATCTATAAAGCCTCCTCAATAGAAGGTTTGGCCTTAGAAGCTTACTCTAGCTGGGCTACCTAAGTTTCAAGTTTAAAGTTTTTTTATCTCCAAATCTTTGATCTAGACCCTCAGTTTGTCTTCCTCTTCCCTCATCGAGGCAATTGTTTACCTAAACTCCAGTGTTTCTCTTTTGTTTCCCTTAGTCGATCCTTCAACTCCAAGGTTTCTTTGAAGAGCTCGTCATTTTGTGTCTTCAAGGTTGACACCTCATCAGATGCTTCTCTATGAGCCCTTTGCTTGGCCCTAAGCTCTTCTCATAGCTTCTCAACCTCCATCTTAGCCTTTATCCTCTCATTTTCGACCATAATGGTTTGTGCTTTGGAGGAGTTGTAAACATCCTCCACCTTCTGCATAAGAATAGTGAAGTGACAAGCAAATCAGCTTTCAATCATATGTATATATAAAAGAGAAGATAGGGCCTA
>JAMXBB010000352.1:0-11798 GCA_024138015.1 Lumnitzera littorea | reverse complement strand
AAAATAATATAAAATAATGGAAAATTAATTAGAAAATGAATGGATAAGTCATCAAATGATGGGATTAATTAGAAATGATAAGTCAACATCTAATTAATTAGAGAATGACAAATGGTACCTAAAAAAATGGTAAAATGACATGTAGCGTTTAACTTTTTGACATATAAAAGTCCTAAACCCTACAAATAAGACTCCAAACCTGCTTTGTAATATTTTAGTGACTTGGAAACACAAGAACATAATTTTAGAAAATTAGGAAAAATCAGAAAAAATAAAAGAAAATAGTGAGAAAATATGATGAATTACAGTTCCTAAGGCTACAAGTAACCTGACAAGAAGTCACTTGAAACTTTAACTTGTGGTAGAGAGAGAAAGTAGGCTGACATAGGGTAGTGGCCAGAGCATTGTGCGTTAATGAGTTAAATTTTAGTGTCTAATTTTCATTAATTTACTAAAAATATCAAATTAGCTCATAAAATTATGAAATTTGATTTCCCTAGGTTATTTTACATTTACTTTCAAGTGGAAAATTTATTTTCTTAAAATAAGATTGATTTAGGATACTTGCTTAAGAACATACTCTGTTTAGATTACTTTTAAATAAAATTTTCAAAATATTAAATAATGTTACTTTAGTTTGAAAAAATTTTTATAACACACTTATATAATGTATTAAATTTTTATAGCAAGAATTTTTTTAAAATTTCCATATTTACTATTTATTATAATTATTTTGGATAAAACTAGTAATTTTACTATTTTATCAAATTAATTATTTTTTTATAAAATCAATATATAAGCCCTATGTATTTTGATTTCTAGAAGTTTATAATGATATTTGGAATACTTAGTTTTTATCCACATGTAAATTTGTTTATTTTCCTTAATTTTTCATAATTTCAAACTAAAATCGTTATTTTCATAAAAATAAATAATAGCTAGTTTAGCATAATTCATAATCAATAATGAAACTAAATATTTTTGTGAGTCTATACGATTTTTCGTGAAATCAATCGGGCTCGTATACCATTTATTATGTATTTTCCTAATAAATATGTATATATTGGCTTAACATGTAATATAGTAATTAAAACTATTAAAATATTTATCAAATCCATGTCAAATGAACACCTTAGGGTATATTAAGGGTTGTTGGACAAGTTTGAAAAGTGTGATTTTTAGGGTTTTTAGTTTAAAACTAAAGTTTATTTGGGTTAATTATGAAGTTACAATAACATGTGATCAAATCAATAATATGAATGGGTATTTTTAGGCTTTTGACAATATTGATTAGTTTTTATTCTTAAGATATATCAATAGTACTCGAAATAACGATTGCGACAATATAAAGTTTGCTAAAATCTAATAGAAAATGAGTAAAATACAGTCAAATGAAGTTTAAAGGCACGATAAGGAAAGTTTATGAGAATTTGGTTCGATTGGTACTTGACTTGGAAACTGTGTTTATATTTTCATAAGTATAATAAATAAGGAAGAATCGTGTGGCGAAGTTTAGGATTTTGCACTATTACTAAACCCAAGTAAGTAGATCTAACCCATACTTAGAGTAGATATATTGCTACATGCTTGGATGTGGCTGTATTTTGGGGGGGTAGGGAGGGGGGGGAAGGGATTAATATACTACTATAGTGAATGATGATGATGTGGTGATTTTAAATGATGGTAACTATATCTTGGTTATATTATTATGCTACTATGTTAGGTATTGATTTATGCTAACGAATGATTGTGCTAACTAGGGAGGTTGAGTGATTGCCAACTCAATCTTCTGAGTGTTCACCTAAGTGATCCTTAAGTGAGATGCTAGATTTCCGCTAGAGAGAGTTCTAAAACTAGAATCAGATAACTAAGTTAAATAAAACTTAAAGATTGATTACGTTAATTGATATTCCTGAGTTGTTATTGCATATCATAGCATGGCACATGACACGGTACGGTACGATATGGCACCAAAAGAGACCTACAAGTCAGAATTTTTAGAATAAGACTTCCAAGTGATCATAGAAAAAGCATGGCTTTATGAACTCAATTATTGGAAGCATATAGATTGCATTGCCCGAACATTGTGACTATTTTGATAGGTAGATTTGGTATACTACAGTATGTGGTCTAATTTGGCATTGTTACCTCTTTGATTTGGTAAACTACAGTATGTAGTCCAATTTGATGGAGGTCCTACTTCTAGGCAACTTCTTATTATCTATAAGTTCCTAGACGTTGTATCCAGATGCTCAACTATGTCGACTAACCAGATGAAAATTAGAGGGCATAGGATATCGGTATCGACTCATGCTATGTACATGAGTATAGCATGCTACATTACTAACAATAAATGACTGGTTAGGCAAATGCATATGTGAAGTTGAACCTACGAGTTATGGTTGAAATATTCCAGTTGTGATATGCAATGTTGTCTATCATATTGTTTATATTGTATTATTTGTTAGCCACTCTCACTCAACTTTAATAGCTGAGGGGATAAAATATTTTATCCTCAAGTTAACAACATCATAAAGGGCCCAACACTAAGGGAGATATATACTGAGAGCGTTAGTCTGAGTCAACGGCTTTTGGATGGAACCTATACTAAGTCAGGAATCCTACTATTTTAAAGATGTCAAAGTGAAAGGATGGTTTATGTTTTGATGTAAATAGTGAACTATACATATAACTTATAACTAAATGTCTAGCTGAACTCTGATGTAGCAACGCCATTATCATATAAATAAAGTTTTCTTTTGATGAATGAGCATGTTGAGATAGTTTTTAACAAGTATTCCTTTGTGGTGGTATATTCCATGCTAAGCTGGGATGTGATAAGTAATGTCTTATATCATGTAAGAAGACAATATTAAAGCTTGACATCTAGAGCAAATCTAACCTAAAGAGTGATAGGAACTGCTCAATCATAAAAGATAGACTTAGGGCAATGATGTTAGATTTTCAATGGGGGATGTTGGAGATAGGAAGAGACCATGAATTCCAACCTTCTCCATGCATACTCCCCTTAACCGTCTAATGTCTGACATTTTGATGAAAGATCAAAACTAGAGAATCTTATAATGGCTAGAAAGGATAAGGTGGAATCCCTTTAGGAGGAATTCTAACAAGTATTGTGATTTCTACCGTGATAGGGGTTACAATACTGATGAGTGTATGCAATTGAAGAACACTCTTAAAGATGCCATTTAGAGAGGTTATTTAAGGAAGTTTTTAGCATACGATGTAGAGAACAATAAGAGACCAACCCAAAGGAGGAGAACTTGTCAAGATCAAGAAAAGTGACATATTTAGGAAGACAGGATGGTTGTCAAAATGGTAATAATAACAATTAACAATAGAGTGACAAATGGCGTTATTAACACTATAGTAAGCAATCCTTCCAATCTAGGCCAGTCTTACTCTTTGAGCTCAACTAACACCTTTACTATAATGTATAGGGTAAAAAATTGAAAATCAATAACTCTATCTCTTTTTTTGAAGAGATTTTAAGGGTATTCAGAGGCCCTACGATGATGCACTCATTATTAGTGTGAAGATTGCCAGGGTAAAGAAGATTCTAGTGGATATAAGGAGTTTAGCTAATATAATTTTCCTACATGCTTATGACCAGATGAAGCCGAAGATTAAAACACAGCTCAAGTCCTATGATTACAACCTGTACACTTTTAACAACCAACCTGTATGCATTGCAAGAGGGATTACTCTCCACATCTAAATTGGGGATGATAACAATGTGGTAGAAGATAAGGTTGACTTTCTTGTTATCAAATATTGGTCACCTTACAACATTATCACAGGCCAACCGAGATGGAATTTGTATGAAATGGTTCCTTCTACAACACATTTGAAAGCCAAGTTTCCTAACCCCTTCGAAGTTAGGGCGCGTCAAGGATATCAATAGCTTACAAGGTCTTTATATTTGAAGGCTTTAAAATGCGAGGAAGTTTTTCATATGAAGTGAACCCAAATCAAAGACTAGATGATTTAGAGAAGCTTGATGGAGCAACTGAAGAGACACAACTTAAGGATAACTTAGAGAGAACAACAAAGATTGGGAACTCCTTACCCCTAAAGTTGCGTGAGGATTTGGTGTGATTTCTTAGAAGGAATGCCAATGTGTTGACTTGGTCCCCATTAAACATACCTGGCATACCCTAGGAAGTTATGACACACGAGTTGAAAATTGATCCAAATGCCAAAGTGTTAAAACATGTTAGATATCTCTCATGGATTTTAATGACAACAAAAAGAGAGGAATGCTAATGAACTGATAAGTGTGTAAGCATTCAAACAGTCCTTCAAAAAGTTTAAAATTGGAAATTGAGGTATATTCAGAGACTTATTTAGAAGGTATGAATCAATTGAAAAAGAAACAAGTCTGAAAATATTCAAAAAATGTTTCAAAAGCTTACATAAGAAGAGTTAGTACAATACTTCAAAAATTTATTCAAAGACTTTGAAGATAAGTAAATTGAGACCCTTCAGAAGGTTATTCAGAAAGTTAGTTTGGAAAAGAAATGTTAAAAGATAACATAACATCAGATTCAAAGTGAATAAAGCCTAGCTCCACTAAATTGGGTGTATTTAGGAAATACACTTAATCATGTTTTACTTAAGTTGGAATTAAGATCCACGAGGATTATTTTTAAGAAATTTAATTTTTGGAGATTAAATAACAAGAAAATGTCTAAGTTTGGATAAGGATAAGGATGATTTTGAATTTTATGGGATATCAAATTCAAAATTCAAGATTATTTGGAGTTACTGATCATAGTATATCTATTAAGGAGATTTGACTAGGACAAGATCATATTCAAATTCAAATTCCAAGATTTTCTTAGAAAATATCTATGGATTATTTTTACATGTTAGGATTGGATAAACATAAGATAGAGATAAACATCAACCTTTTAGCTATTGGAAGACTCCAGTATAAAAGGAGAAAGGATTCAAAGTGTAAAGTATGTTTCTAAGAAACAAAAAATACATTCGTTACATTTTGATCATGATCAAATTTTACTATCTAAAAGAGTACAAAATGTTTCTCAGAAACTTCTTCAAAGAGTTGAATCAAAGCTGATTATTCATCATTCTTTATTTCTATTTTTATGCAAAATTATTTGAGATTTGTTTTGTTGTTCTCACTTGCATTTTGTAAACTTTATTTATTGTTTAAGTGCTAAGAAAAGTTTGATTGTATTCTCTAGATTTGTAATTAGCTTAGATTATAGAGAGGCTAAATAGGTAAAGCAAAGAGTTATTGAGGCCAAGTGAGGTTGATATTTGTAAACTTCTCATGTTTTTTATTTAGTAGATCAAGTGGAATGATACTGGTGAAGTAGATCGAGTCCCTAACAGTGGAGTTGAAAGAGAGCAATAGATAGAAGGTCGAAGCTTTATAAATCTTGAGCCTGACATTCTCCTTCTTATCTCTTTTAATTTACGTTATTTAATTGTGTTATTTGTGTTGAATTATTAAAGTATCATTGTTCACCAATTTAAGTTAATAAGAGGGGTTATTTTATTTACAACGAAAAAGTTTTTAAAGATATCAATTCACACCTCCCCACCTTTCAATATCTTATATGGGACCAACAAAACAAAAGAAGATACACTTAGCCTAAAATAATAAGCAATAATGAAGAAGAAGTTCAAAAGTTTCTAAAGGCTGGATTAATAAGGAAGGAACCTTATCCAACTTGGTTAGCTAACTATTTGTTAGTTAAAAAGTCAAATGACAAATGAAGAATGTGCATTAACTTCATGGATTTGAATAAAGCCTACCCAAAAGATTGTTTTCCTTTGCCATAGATTGACTAGATGGTGGATTCAACTACTAAACATGCACTCCCTAGCTTCATGGACGTTTTCTTCTATTACAATCAAATTAAAATGAAGAAAGAAGATGAGGTATATACTTTGTTCGTCAATAGGCATATAATGTTATATCATAATGTCTTTTAGTTTGAAGAATGCTGGAGCGACCTATCAAATGCTAGTAATGAAAATGTTGATGCCTCAAATTCATTGATACGTTGAGGTTTATGTAGACGACAAGATCGTTAAGAGCAAGGAAAAAGATCGGCATCTTACTAACCTACAAGAAACATTTGATTCATTGAGAAGATATAGTATGAAGTTGAATCAATAGAAGTATGTTTTGGGGGCAACTTCGAGAAGGTTTTTAGGTTATATGGTGACTAAACAGGGAATCAAGGCTAACCCATAGAAGATATATTCAATTAAGAGGATGAAATCATCAAGGACTTTGAAAGAAGTCAAGAGTAGACAAGTTGGATCGCGTCATTAAACTGATTTGTTTTAAAAAGCGCTGAAAGGTGTATTGAGTTCTTCAAGGTGCCAAAGAACCCCAAGGAATTCAAATGGACAAAAGAGTATGAAGCTACTTTCTAAGAGTTAAAGAAGTTTCTATTGTCTCCTCCAATGCTTTCAAAACCCATTCTCAAAGAAGAGTTATTCCTTTACCTATTGATTAGTAGCCAAGCTCTTTCCTCTATATTGGTTCTTGTTGAAAGAAGGGAGCATTGGCTAATCTATTATGTGAGCCATGTCTTGCAAGATCTAGAGCTAAGATACACACATATGGAGAAGTTCCTTCTTGTTATGGTGATAGCTGCAAGAAATTTAAAGCCTTACTTTGAAGCACATTAAGCAACTATCCTTACAAATCAACCACTCTGGAAAGCATTGCAAAAGCCTGATTCCTTAGGTAGAATGATGAAGTATGTGCTTGAATTGAGTGCGTATGGTGTCCAATACCAACTTAAAACGACTTAGATGACGCAAGTGTTAGCAAACTTTATTGTAGAATTTACAAGTGACGAAGATAATGACGAGCTAACAAAAAATGTCAATGGAACTTGTATGTAGATGGCTTCTCCACCAAAGATGGATGTAGTGCAAGACTTGTACTACAAGGTCTACACAATTTGAAGGTCTGATATGTACTCAAATTTGGATTTTTGACTAGCAATAATGAAGTAGAGTATAAAGCATTCATCATTGGATTGATGCTAGCAAAAGAGGTTAAAGCAGAAAGATCAGAAATTTTTCTGATTCTTAGTTAATAGTATGGTAAGTCAAGGGAGATTATATGGTGAAGGATGAAACAATGAGCAAGCAAGTACTAAATATTGTACAAACGCTTGTTGATGGGTTTTTCTCTTTCATGATCATCAAAGTACCGAAGGTACATAACATGGCTACCAATAAAGAGTCTAAGTTGGCCTCTACCTCAACTCCAAACATGAATGATCAGCTTTTCATTGAATATTTGCCAAACAAGAACATGGAAATGTCTAAGCAATGTATAGGGGTGTAACCCTCACCAAAAGAGAAGTATTGGAGGGACCCAATAATTGACTATCTAAAGGATGGAGTGCTACCTATGATAAGAAAGAAGAGTGGAGACTCATGTGTCAAGTTGCCAATTACACCTTAATAGACAATTAATTTTATAAGCTCGACTTCAACCAATCCTATCTCTATTGCCTTATAAAAACGGAGGTGCATCGAGTTCTTTTCAAGCTTCACGTTGGATTATGTAGTAATCATATGAAATCTTAAGCTTCGTATATTCAAGCATTAAGGCTTAACTATTATTAGCCAACCATGAAGGAAGATGCAAGGGATTTAGTACAATACTATCCTCAATGCCAATAATATGCTATAATAAATTATGTTCCATTAAACGAGTTACAATATTTGACTAGTCCTTAGCCATTTGCTTAGTGGGGTTTGGACATCTTGGGACTATTCCTAAAGGCTACAAGGCAACGTCAATACATACTGGTTGTAGTTGATTATTTTACCAAATAGATAGAGGCTAAGGCGATGGCTAAGATCATAGAATAGAAGGTGCAACCCTTCATATTCAATATTATTCTATCAAGATTTAAAGTTCACTTACATGATCATTACGGATAATGGCCCATAATTTGGCAATGACAAATTCGAAGCTTTTCTACAACAAGCATAGCATAAGATTGAATTACACTTCAATTAAACTCTATCAAACTAATGGATAAGTCGAAGCACTAAACAAAATTATATTGTATAGTCTGAAGCAAAGAGTAAACCAAACAAGAGGTAGGCAAGCTGATGAGTTGTGGAGCATCTTATGAGGGTACAGGACTGCCCATAGAATGTCAGTAAGAGAAACCCATTTTCAATTAGCATTTAGATTAGAGGTTGTCCTTTTAATTGAACTTGAGCTTCCTATCATATACATGCAGAGTTTTGATGTAATGGTCGATTAAGTTAGCCTGACACCCAATTTAAATACAATAAAAGAGATCGAAGACATGGCAAAGGCTAGAATAGTAACATACTAACATAGAGCAGCGCGTTATTTTAACCAAAAGGTAAAACATAAGGTTTTTTAGCCTAGAGATTTAGTATGTCACGAGGTTGAGGCAACGGGAGTTTGAGATGGCAAAAGGAAGCTTGCAACAAATTAGGAGGATATGGTTCGGATCCAAGAGGTTTTAAGGAATGGTTTCTATAAGCCAAAAGGATTAGACGAACAAGTTATCCTAAGGGCATGGAACAATGAGAACTTAAATTTGTTCTTTAAATGATTCTCAAGATAAGATCAAGTTTTTTCTACCTTTTAAGTGTCGAGTATTGTACAATCAATTGTTACCAAATGTGCCATTATGCTGCTACACAATAAGTCCATTTTATAGTGAGATGTATCTAGTTTAACCTCATAAAAAGGTGTTTTGTTTACTCAAGCATCAACGCAAGTTATTATAAGCTTATATTTCATCCCAACCTAATCACAGTTAATAGATCAATAAATCTAAGTTCAAGCTAGATCGATGAACAAACTGAATGTTACTGACCTTAAACGGTTAACAAATGTGCTTAAATAGGCAAACTTAATAATTTTATTATTCTAACCTATTATGGTCAATTAACCCATTACTTAGCCTATACCTCAAAGGGTTTATGGGCAAATTATTGAGGTCCTATCCTTAGATAAGGAAAATGGATGCTAATGTTTAGCCTCTTCAAGCAAAGTCACATTAAACTGCCTAAGTAAACACATGAAATAGAATGAAAAAATTAGCAAAGCACGAATACAAGGAGTGCATATGAACATGATTGACCAAGAAATAAAATTTGTTTAAATACAAAACAAAAGATCGGCACCCTTATCTAACCAAGGAAACAAAAATAGTAAATAAAGAAAATTAAGCTAAAGATTGGATGGTAGTCAACTATTTAGCAATCAAGTCAGCAATCTGATCGGTAATTTGTTACTTAGCTAAGGGGATAGAGGCAACATCCTATGAGGCTTAGCTTTCAATGGCAAGAGGCGGAGCTTCCACTCGAGCTGGAGCTTCTACAACATCAGCAATGGTAGGGGTTTCTTCTTGTTCTTAATCTTTGCCTTCCTCTACTTATTCGTTGTCATCATTATCATCCACATTCATGAAGTCGAGGCAAGAGAGGTCGTAATCAAGGTGCACTTTCAACACCTCTTCCCTTGCCAACTGATCACCTTAGAGAAACTTCTTTCAAAGAAGCTTCTCATAATGCTTGCTCGACATCACAATAGTCAAGGCCTCCTCAATAGAAATCTTAAGCCTTATAACCTACTTTAGCTTAACAATTCAAGCCTATTGACATGCTGAGTTCTCTTTTAACTGTTTAATCTCCTTGTTAAGCATGCACTCCTTTTAACTAAAGTAAAAGCAAGATTCACTCAAGGATAGGCATTTTTCCTTTTACTCATACAATTGGTACTTGAGATCCTTTACTTCCTTATCAAGCTCACCATATCTACCCTTCATGGTGGGGAGCTCTTCGAAGGCTTCCGTATGAGCGTTTTGCTCAGCTGCTAAAAGACCCTCAAATTTTTTTACCTCCATCTTAGTGGTGATTCTAGTGCTCTTAGTAGCAATAATCTGCATCATCGATGCATTATAGGCCTCCTTAACTCTCTACAAGCATTAGTAAAGGTCAAACATGAGATAAACCAAATGTATTAAGAAAACAAATCTACATTTAGCCTCTACATCTCAACCTCAACTTCTTCAATGGCTATTAGGGTATGTCACGACTCGAGAGGGCTATTCATGGCAGGTACTGTATATCGTACAAAGGACTGTAGATTAATTTCCCTTTCAATCGACAACCCTACGACATATAAGGCTACTACTACCACTAACAACTTAGAGTTATGCAGGCGCAAGTAATATCACAACATAATTATAATAACATAAATATCAAACTTATAACTATTAAATAGATATGATACATATATAATACAGATACTAAGTCTTACAAGAAGCTATTAATATATAGGATCATTTAATAAGCTTTCAGGTCTAACTACAGTGATTGCATGTCACTCTTGATTCTAACCTCACATTTACACCCACTAATAGAGGATTCATTGACCTCAACCATCCTACGACCCGAAACAACGAACAAGTCTCCCTACACAAGTAAGCTATGGGGGTGTATGCTAACTAGCTTAATGAGATCTTCCTTTAACCATACAATAAACAAGTTATTCAACAATTAAATTCAAACATATGAATGCACGCATATACAGAATGCCAAACAAATACATGCAAGTGACCAGGTACTGTATGTAACTCAGAATTAACACCCTCCGAAATTAGAGTTGAAGTATACACGGCACCAATCAAATTCAAATATCATATTTAAACTTATATAACAACGAAACTCTGCGTTTCGTATTCAAAACATAATACTATATCCATTTTTAGTTTTAATCAAAACTTAGTTCTAAGTATGATTATAAGTAAGTTCTCGTAACCCTAACTCACCCTTAAACGGAGGCCTTTAGACTCGACCCTTAGTCAGGCGGTTAGTGCCTCCAACACATAGTGTCCCCACGAGCCAGGTTAAGGTCTATTGTATGTATGCACCATACGAAACACTATAATCACAATTACTCACCCCCTGTATGGCCTCTCATTACCTCCGTATAATGTAACGGCCAAAATTAGTTATGTGATGTATGAATATGCATGATTTGGTTGAGTTAGTTCAAGTTTGATAATATTAAATCCATTTATAGTGTGATCAAACAAAGTCACAGACAGATCAATTCCTATCAAATCTATTATGGAGTAAACAATACATTATTATACTTTAAACTAATTTCACAATTGACAAGCAATATCATACACATGCATAAGTTAGCCTTACATAATATTCAATTATTAATAACAGTTAATATTCACTATCTATATATACAAGCATATATGGAATCATTAAGAATGCTCACTCAACCATTCTTAAAGTCAAGGATCGTAGTAATCTGCTAGTACATCATTATTAATCTCGTGATCACTTGACATAGAAGGAATATGAAAAGTAGTAAATATTTGAATTAAATAACTAACTATTTGTTTATTTAAAATTATCGATTCAAGCTTTTTCGTTAATTGTATATAATTTTTTTAATTTAGTTCGGATTTTTGCAAACTTATAGTTCATTTTGATCATTTTCAAATGTATTCTCTTGTAGTAAGCTCCGTTTTGGATATTGTAATTCGCAATTTCGACTATGATGTAAAAATATTACAAAATTCATTATTTTGACTTAAATAATTATAAAATGTTATTTTAAGCTTTTCTTTGTATATTTATTGTTTAATAAATATTTAAATTTTTCATTTTGTAATTTTTTATTTTTAAGTCTATTTTACTATAATTTACTT
Organism: Lumnitzera littorea; assembly: GCA_024138015.1. Taxonomy (NCBI): domain Eukaryota; kingdom Viridiplantae; phylum Streptophyta; class Magnoliopsida; order Myrtales; family Combretaceae; genus Lumnitzera; species Lumnitzera littorea. Next base: position 48 of record JAMXBB010000352.1, on the reverse strand, counting down.
ATTTTTGCTAATTTTGAGGTTTAAGACTTATTAAATTCATTTTTACTA
>JAMXBB010000351.1:0-11798 GCA_024138015.1 Lumnitzera littorea | reverse complement strand
AAATCTAGAATTATCTAAACCTATCTAAACTAACTATAGATTTGCTAGTGTTGATAGGATATTGTGGGACATGGGCCTTCTAGGCCCAAAATAACTTGTTTAAGATATAGGTCAAGTTGATTGGCCCCATATCAAACCTCTTATAATCATTTAGACTTTTGACCAAGCTCACCTTGACAACTTAAGTTATTAAAGCTTGGCTATCTTGTAATCGAAACATAGACTTCTCCATTGAGGAGTCTAGCCGACCTTCTATAACTCAATAAACTTGTTCAGAGTACTTGGATAGTGATAGAAGCTTCACCAATTGAAGGGATGACCTCCAAAATAGGAAAGCCAACAATCTCTACCTCATCCACATATATCTAAGGATCTATCTTAATGGATAGATACACTTTCTCTAATATCATGATGCACTTTCATAATTATCTCATTCTCTCCCACTATAGGTACTAGGTAACATCGATAAGGACATCTATATACATATTATTGCCATCTTGTTGTTGCTTTGATACATGTGTCTCCTATATTATCTTACTTAAGTATCAAAGTAGCCTTACCGAACAACCCTTCAATTGTTTCACCTAGGCTTATTTGTTTTGCAAGCTCATCCATACATGTTCAAGGCCCAATCGATCTAAATTTCTACCAACAAAATTGTTAAGATGATAACTAGGTTTAAGGTAGTTCATAAAAGAAAATTAAAAATTTAATCGTAAGAAAAGGAAATTAAAAATTAAACATAATTGAATAATATTGAAATTGAAAATTTAAATTATTTCCATATGAACAAGGATAAATTATTTTCTTCTACAACATCTAATGTGTTATTACTAATAACAGAAGAAATAAATACATCTTTAAAGCATACCAGGTTTGGTATATATAAACTTTCATTGAAAGGAAGTTCTCATTCCTTAACAATATGGGATTGAGACAAATTTTTTGTTTCTTGAATCTTCTTTCTAGGCTTTTGTCCAATATTATTAATATACAAGTCAATTTGGGTATAAATTTGTATATATACATGTGTAAATACTTTTCAACCTTCTTGAAAAATGAACTTAAAACTATATGATTTTTTAGCTTAAATTCTTTTAAGTTTAAGATATAATGAAGAAAGAACTGTCGAATTTGATAAATTCGATGAGTCCAAGAACTCTATCTAAAATCAACGTTGGTTAGGCTGATCTCAATTCCCCCATTTACACTATGTTTGGGGATGAGGTTAAAGGAGAGAGAAAGAATGGGGAGGGTAGAAAATAGAGACGAAAATAGTATATTTCATTGTTTGGCTGGGGAGGGAAGAAAATTGAGACAAAAATAGTATATTTCATTGTTTGGCTTAATGGATAAAGTAGATGAACAGGAAAGTAGCAGGATTTGTTTTTAATAGACCTCACTAATTCTGCTAGGGGGGTGGTGCGGATGGCGAGGGTGGTGTGGTATGGAATTTTATAATTATCAATTCACTCTTGTTTTTACTTACTTTTCTTTTTGATACTATTTTTAAGAGAAATTCTACGATCTTATCTTTATTTTAATAGGATTGGTTTAGTCTTTCATTATGCCATTTGATTATATTTTTTAAAATCTAGACTATTGAATTCATAATTAGTTTAATAATTTAGATTTAAAGGAATATAAATTAAGGATGGATTAATGGGTAGGACTATTTCCCTAAAAAATTGAAAATAGAACCATAGAAATATCCTATTTTTTTATAGATATATTGGTAATCTTAAGTTATACCTAAGTTTGTCTTTAACAATGATTGAGATAACTTTCGTTTTCCTTCCCTTCTTTATACAAGCACTTTAAAAGGAATCTAATATTCGTATAGTTCTTTCCCTTCATATTCTTTCATTCCTTATTCTTTTCTTTCCAATTTCCTCCTTGTAGCAAACAAAGTGTTAAGGACCAAGAGTCACGGATCCTTAGTGGAGCAAGAACCATGACAAGGTCTAACTACGGCCATAAATCGGCGATATGTCGAACGCCTGGGAATGGATTCAAATGAAGTCATTGACCAAATTAAATTCTTTCTCCTCAAAAATAGAAAAAGCAAAAAAAAGAAAAGGTTGATAATAGGTAGTTCCACATATATATATATATATATTTATTTATTTATTTTTTTACTATCCTGTTTATTTATGTTTTTTACATGGAATCCATCTAATCCTCTATTCTAGTTTTAATTTTATATTAATTAGATTTAAATCAATTAATTATATATTTCAACCGTCTAGATCTAATGAGTATAAATCAAAGGTAAGATTGGTAATTCATATTATTGTGTTATATCTTGTGTTTGTGTCTAAATGGACTTCAATCTAAAAAGCCTCATCCCATGATACAACTCATTTATTAATTGTGTTTAAATAGCTAAACTTGTAACCTGATATGTTTAATAAGCTTGTCTTTTTTTTTTCTGAATTGATCTTGTTTATCAATTAAAAATTTATAAAAAAAATCTATGAGATATTTTCACATGCAAAACATAAATGAACAATAATGATATTTAAAATACAAAAGTCATAGGTTCTTAACACTTAAAATAAAATTACAACCCAAATAAAAGAAAATAAAATTACAACCTAAATAAAAGTTTTAATGAAATAAAATCTAATCAAATCAAATATTCATATATGTATATATATATATGAAAAGAATTATTATCTTCATGATTAATTTTCTCCACGTTAAATTTTGCTTCAAGTTCAACAGATAGCTGTGATATAATATTATTTTGTAATCTATAATATGTTTTTCTTATAAAAAAAAAATCCAATCATATTGCATTATAAAGGACAAAAAACATTGTAAGGTGCCAATAGACAATTTTTGAATGAGGTTCAATAATTTAGTACTCACTATCGTGGCACAATAAAAACCATAAACAAGAAGACTATAAAGATAATGAAAAAGGCACACAATATGAAGTGCTGAAAATCAGGAAAAAAGAATAGTACTTTGTTGTGTAGAAAAAAAGACTCAAGGCTTCACACTTATTTTGACAGTTAAGAAAATATTCAAACTTGAGAGTTTGTGAATGTCAAATGGCAACATGCTTGGCTTGAGATTGGAAGTTAAAAGGAAAGAGAGAAAAAAAAGTTAAAAGATGGAAGGAACCATAGTCATTAAAACATATTTGTATTTAATTAATTTAACCATGTCAATTGTGGATGATGAGTCATGTAACTATTTGTGTATATAGATTAGATAGATTCACACTTGATATCTTTGTCTTTCTATAAATGATGATGGTATCCACTTATATGGCCATGTTTTATTTGGTGGAATAAATATATAATAAAAATTATCGTTTGGAGAGATGGTCGAGTGGTTGATGGCTTTGGTCTTGAAAATTGGTATAGTTTATAACAAAGAACTATTGAGGGTTCAAATCCCTCTCTTTCCTTTTGCTTGTGAAAATATTTCTTTATTAGGGTTGTCTAGCTTTTTAGTATCATAAAAGGAAATGGTTTAGCTATCTCTCTTAGTCGAGCTAGAAAAAAATACATTAGATCTAATAGATTTGATCTAAATAGGATTATATATATTTTTGCTTTGCTCTCCGTCGAAAATGAAATGAGTAAAAGAAATTATAAATTTAGTAATAATAAACAAGCTTACAAGTTGAACCTAAGATCTATTTACACGACCTATATAATAAACAGGTAATGGATCTAGAATGCTAATCCAAACCCAAACATAAAAATTAAGCAAGTGTAAATAAGTTTGATCCATTTATATCTTCTATCGATTTTTTCTATACCTAAACTCGTTTAAGTCATTCCATGTCGTGTTTGTGTCTATAGATTAGGACACAAATTGCTAGCCCTAATTAAAGGTAGGATGAAGGGTTGTATTAAGTTTCATTAAATTGAAAGACGAGACCATAGATTCTCTTTTTTTTTTTTTTTCTTAAAATTTTATCTAATAGCCTTTCTCCCCCACCAACCTAAAATCCAAGTGTTTAATTTATGCAGATTCAAAACTGTATTTTGTATAAATTATATCATATTTTGAGTGACTGGTGGTAATGAACAAAATCTTTTTCTTTTATATGCATGTAATGGGGATGCCTATTGCTAGTTAGTATATACGTTAGGCAATGACGAACGGCAAGATAGCAACGAGCCAATGGTCGCTTCCAACTTCTTTCAGAGTATCGAAATCGGTTTGAAGCTTTTTAAATGGTATATAATGGTTGATATATGAATAAAACTCTATGATTGGGGAAACAAATAAGTTTGTAATGGGAATCCTAATAGAAATTGCTCAAGTACCAAGACTCTGGTTCAAAATTTTATTAGTAGAGGCGTAAATTATTGTTAGACGACCTCTATGTCCAAGATACAATAATATTTTTAGAATATCTATAGTATATAATTTCTATCGTACCTTTTTAATATTATCTATTTTACCATCTTACCTCTTTGTTTTTTTTTTTTTTTTATTGTGTGGTGAACTTTTTTTGTTTTTAGTCATATCTGTTTTGTCAACTATGTTACAAACTTGAAAGATTAGTAGTGAGTAATACCAATTTGGTATTAGGCATGATTTATGTAACCATTTGGAATAGTTGCAATGCCTTACATAGTTAATGTAAAATGAAGTAATTCATAATGTTTTCCTCTTATAATTAGAAAGATGATGGTTCATGTTGCATCATTTCATGAAAAAAAAATGTTATATAAATATGTAATATATGTAAATAAAAATAAAGGTATTTGTTCTGTATTTATAATAATTTATAAATATATATCAATTGGGATAATTAATATCCTATGTAATTTTATAATTTTTAGTAAAAATATATTCTTATCTTTTTATATATATAATTTTGAAAATTTTTACTGAAGGATAAGGATACTTCTTTCATGCAAGTGAGGTAGCCTTTAGATAAAGCTTGAGAAAAGATTTACAGGCCCACTATTTCTCTCTCCATTGCGTTCATCTTCTCTTCTAGAAGTAGTCAATTTTCTTTCAACCAAACAAACCAAAATTTAAACTTTAACATCAATTACCATGAACTTGTTTGTTACATCCATCAGATATTTCGTTTCCCTCTTATAAAACTTATCCTGTCCTTGTTCTCTATAATTGCTGATTCGCTATCTTTCTTGAAAAAAATATTCATTACGTATTATATCTATTATATTCACGTGATATATAAATATTAATAAAATATTAACATAAATATAATAAAAAGAGTAGTTTCAAAATTAATTATCAGTTATGATTTATATATATAATTTTTCTATTTATATATGTCATATATATCAATATTTTTCATACACTCCCTCAACACAAATTTACACTTGGATACCTACTTTAGTTTCACCAAGTGGCTTGAGAAAAACTATTTTGTTCATACTAATACATCATATATCTAGATGAATTGTAGTATTAATGATTTTTAGATGCATACAAGTGATAGTGAGTAGTTCTTTCTTTAATAAAAAAAAAACACTGTTTGATATTTTGACCTGTTAGAATTTTACTAATACATACATTACTAATTTATTCATGTAATATATTAATACCATTAAAGCTTTTCTAATAACTTAGACTAGTTTGTTATTATACATAATAATCATCATGTATTTCAGGATTTTGCCAAATCTATTTTAAGTCGTTCAATGTCATATTTTATCACATGAAGTAGCGATGGAAAAAGAAAACACTAGCAGTCCTCTTAAGCCATGTTTAATAATAAACACCTTTATTTCGGATCGCTAAATATCACATGGAGATTTTAAAAACATTTTTTTTTAGGAACTCATCATTTTAACGTACTCCTGAGTTTTTTTAAAAAAGTTTCTTGATAATTATTTCTATTATTTATACAAAATTTAAACTAAAACAACACTTTAAAAAAAATTATGGCTAAGGACCCCAACTTTCTTAAATAATACATAAGGATCCAAAAGGAGTCTTTAGCATTAAAAGGTATGTCAAGCACCTCCAATAAATACATGAGCTTAGAGTGTGTTTATAAAGGGCATTTGATATATATTCCCGTATCAAGTACTCTTTTAATCTTTATATTTGTATTGTACTATGTGGTGCTAGTAAGGATTGAGGTACCAATATTAATATCAATTGCACATTGTGATGCGTAGCTTTTTCATTTTTTTTTTTTTTTAACCTTGCATTCAATGAGATGAGGCCATTTTGGCCAATATCAACATCTATTAATCAACTAGAATATTTTACACATGAAATATTACATTTTGCAAAATAATAAATAAATCAAAATTATAATGTGAAATATTAAATGAAAATGTTTTGCTTAATTTAATATTTATTTTAGATATATTTTATGTGATATTTAAAATGTAATGATAGAATGAGACCCATAAAAAAATATAAATTTTGATAAATAATTTTGGTTAAGTACCTTTTTATAAAATTGTAAGTCACTTATAAGAACTAATTGTTTAGAATATTGATGTAACAAGTTAAGCTCCTCTTTTAAATAACTTTTTATAAACACACCCTTATAAGCGAGGTTGATTTTATGAAAATAGCCGCAACATCCAACCCGAAGTTCTTGGATGGAAGAGAAAGTGCGTAGTTTTAAGGAAGAAGAAAAGAAAAGAAAAGGTGCGTTCCCAATTAAAATTTTTTAAATGTTTTATTATATAATTTAATTAAATGAATTTATTTATATTAATTTATCAAATTAATTATTTTGGGATTATAATAAATTAATACGTGTTAAGAGTAGAAGAGTTTTATATTGGAGTTAACAAATCCACTTTCGTAAAACTTAAAAAATATTTGATGACTCAAAAAAAAAAAAAAAAAAGGGCAAGTGTTGATGATTAAATTTGTATATTTCCCTATATATAATACAATACGAATAGAAATGGGATTCTTTTCATTTTATTCTATCAAAATGAGATTTAAAATATGTAAATGAAGAGATATATACCGAATACGTGTACTATATATTTTAATAAGCTTATTTTAAGAAAAATCCCTTATGAAGGGGCTGCTATTGCAGGGAATCAATTTTCTGCGGGGATTTTAGAAGAAAAGCATCATTGAAAACTCAGGCAATTATTGAGCATTGGAGATCCCAACAAGAGAAGAAATCGTATTTTTTCGTCAATTTTTGTCGTCCACCATCAGACGTGCAACTTGCAAATTTTCCAACTATCAACATGTGATCTTATATAGGTATAGCTATGTCAAGTACAGTAGCTTGGGCATGACAATTTTTGTTTCTTTGACGACAGGTAGACAATTACTCACATATGATATTAACCCTACTTGTGTGGACCCGATTTCTCTATATTCAAATATACCATATAAATGAAATATGTATCTTTAAAGCTGTAAACTAAGTAAATAAAAAAGATATATATATATATATATAATGAACTCTCGAGCAATTATTAATTCGAAATCAAACTTAAAGGAACTTAAAATTGACTAAACTAAACAATTTTAAACTTAATTATTCTATACAGATACTTTCTTTCAATTAAGATTGCATTGATATCCAATTTCGATTATAATTTAATTAGTATTAATTTGATTCAAACTCGATTAAACTTATAGTTAGTTGAGTTAAATATCATCAAATTTGAACTCAATCCAATGCACTACTCAAATATTCCAAGTTCAATTAGAATATCTTTTGAATTAAATTCAAATAAATATTAACTAAGCTAAAATAGTTGGTAAGTAGATTTGCATTTATCTGGTTTTGATTCGATATAGAAACGCCAAATTATTTTCTGATAATTAGAGAGTTGGCAGGAGCTCTTAAAGTTCCTTTAAACGTTATTTCTAAAAAGAATATCCACTCTTAGCACTTATTTATGAAATTTAGATTGTGAAAAAGGGCTATATTAATGGATTTCTTTTTTATTTTTTTTTTTAGTGTTCTGTAACATGGAAAAGATTCGCCCCTTTTTATAAGAGTATTTCATAACAATAAGAATATGCAACCATAGATTTGACATTGAAAACGTCTAACGTTGAACTAATAAACTAATAAAACTGCAATATTTTTTGCTTTAACTGATTTCTTGAATCAAATTCGGTTCTTTAAAGACTTTGAGCCATTTCATCGGTTTTTATAAATTTAAGTCGGTATATCGACGCATACCTAAAAGTACAATACTAGTCAAATACAAAATGCAAAAATTACATAGTAGGACAAGAGCATTCGAATTCAAATAAAAATAAACGATGAAAGGTTAAAAAAGCAAAGATAAGATAGATGTTACTAAAATAATAAAAATAGATGAAACATTTATACTGCTGGTATAATTCAATTAGATGCCGTTGATGTGATACACGCCATCTCGATATCCCTTGTAACACTTAACGTGTTATATCAACAATACATAATACTCGTCTTCAATCTGTACTATTTGTCTCCTCTTTACAACATTAAAATTTTTTGTTCTCGATTTGAACTCAGGTTCAAATGTTTGTTCTCTCTCGTTCAATTTTTCTGAAACTAGATAATAAAATGATGTGTATCAAGAGAACCTTCCAGATCAATTAGCTCCCAGTAATTCAATACTATAATAAGGCATCAATATAATACAAACAAACCAGAAAATAGGAATGTAGACAATCCTAATTTTCAATAAGATGGATTCATATAATTTCCATGCGGCCGCTTACCATCAACAAAAATGATACATTTCAAGCAGGCGAATGGGGGCCAACAGCTACTCGAAGGCACATCTTATAAATGGCTATTAGATAATCTTATGGTCTAGGTATAAGTTACCTAAAGAGGACCACGTACATGATATATACATGTAATGAAATACCAGTACGTAATAAGGCACCACATGAGTGTTTCGTAAGTATTTTGCCATTCATTGGTGGGCTTTAGAGTAGTAGTCGTGTTTTTATATAGATTTGACAAAAATTCCTTAACGATGTCTGACCTTAATAACGTCAAAGGAAACCTCAAAGCCCGGTCAGAAGACAGCAGTAGCTCATTTACATGTAGTGCACCCATGGGCAGGGCCATGCGCTTCAGCTAAATCCGACCTCGTCAGAACCCGCGACTTGCGGGGCCCTTAATTTGGGAACCGTACTTGTCCTATCTGGAACTGGCTCTGTACTATATTTGTTGATCCAGTGGTTTGAAGTGGTCTAGATCATGGTTTCTAAAGTCGTGAACCATCACTGCCATCTATTTTCTTCTCGGAACACTTAAAAACTATCTTGTGTAATTTCTTTGTGTCATATTGATGAATCCATTAATTAATACAAATTGAAAATTGGTTCTTCGATATTCTCTCATTTTAGTGGACTAACACACAATCTCGACATTTATTTGGATAAAAGCATTATACTTGATAACAGTAATCTCTTAAAAGAAAACATAATGTTAGAAATAGCTTTTAAGAAATATTCAGAAAGTAAAACAATAAAACAACTAAAGTGTAGAAGTTGTTGCAATTTTGTAATAATTTCATAGGTCACCTTATAATTCGTATTGTTGTCAATGTCAATGCTCCTTAATGCAGGCTACACCTACTTGTTACACTAAAGTAATCATGATATCTCTTTCTTGAATTCTCCAATTGCTATAACAAGTGATTCACATCAAATTGAAAGTAGAGGTCAACAATAAGAGAAAGACGACGATGAAGACAATTTTAATATTATCTTGATTTCAATACTGACACTATAAAGTAATTCAAACGATGCAATAGTGTATGGAAAGCATTCACAATTAAATGTATATTGCAATTAATATTACACAATATTTTTTGCGTCGCTACTAGTATCAGTTAAATGTAAGTATTTGATGTCTTCATCTTCTATTAATTTTTTCCATCATAGATACTAGTCCACTTTAGGCATGGTCTCTAACTTTAGCATCAATAAAGTCTTTCTTGCATGGTGCAAATGCTTAAGAAAATGTCTAAAGTGGTGGATTAAATGTTTAAGAAAATATCAAAAGTGAAGTAGATTAGAGAGTTGGAAAAAAAAAAATCATGGAAGATGGAGATGATGAGCATTTACCCTAATTAATACAAGGAACCACCACAAAAAGAGATGGCAATACTAATTACAATACATATTTAACCATAAAAGTTTTTATACATTCCACCGTAAGTTAATAATAACATAAGTCGTTAATAGTAAAATTAACACTTCACTAAAGCCATCTATAGGGACCAAAACATAATAAAAAGTATTAAATGAAAATATAATAATATTAAAAGACGTTAAGGCTTGGCATGGTTTATAATTGACTAAAGCTTATGGGGGCAATTTGGTCCACTAGAATGTTAGAAACCTTACTATCTTTCTTAACACATCATGTTTAAGAAAAACCCTTCCCTTAATCCTTCTCTTCTCCTTGCTTAACCCTAATAAGAGAAAACTCTCAATCCTCTTCCAAAAACCAAATCCAAAATTCAAATTATTGACACTCATGTCATGACCCTAAGAGAGCCTTGTAGGATGACGTAGAATTTTTATATCATGTATGCACTTACGATATGATAATCGCCTTGCAAGTAAAAAATTGTAAGACTCTTGTAAATCTTGTGAAATCACTAGTTTGAACCTTAATTTAAGTTTAGGTATTCTAGACAATGCTATGAATCGATAAGGTTAGAAATGATAAAATTTTTATAAAATTTAGAAATCGAATATAGTATTGATCATAAAAATCCTAAAAATCCTAAAAAATTGATCGAAATCTAAATTGTATACAAAAACCCTAAATCCAATGAACCCACAAATACTCGAAATCGAACCTGAACTTGATCGAAACCTTAAAACTATAACTTTAAACCTACAAAATGAATAAACATCACTTAATAATGATATAATTATAGTTGATCACAATTATTGACTAAATTGCGTAATTGTATAAAACTTTTAATAAAAACGTTAAAAAAAATTGTAAAAATTATAATTGTAACGGGTATCAATTAAATTGATAAAGCCAAAAATAATTTATAAATGTTATTTTTATTATTTTTATGCTTAAAAAAATTACATATATTATTTTTATTTTCCTTTTTCTTTCTCTTCTTTTCTTTTCTTTCTTTTCTTCCTTCTATTTTTTTTCTTTACTCCATGTGATTTTCTAGCAACACTATACAACAGCCCATGTGTTAAATTACATTATCCAAGTGTCAACTAATTGATGGAGAAAGGACAAAATAATAAAGCAAATGTCCATTCCTAATTAATGTCTAATCTAATTGGATTTGTTTCTTGATTTTCAAATTTATTTACTTCATGTCTCTCACTGTAATTCTTGTGCCTGGAAACAAAAAAAAAAAAAAACTAAAGCTAACACACACACAACAAAGAAACCAAACAAAAAAGGAAAATAGGAGAAAAAGAAACCAAAACAAAACACACTACAACTTAATTAGAAGAAGAAGAAAACCAAGAGAATTTGAGTAATTGGTTTACTAAAGGATTTAGGTAAGTTATTATTTAAGTTTTGTACATGTATATATATACTTTATATTATGTACATATATATTGGGTATTTGTTATTTTTCTTTTATTTTATGTATTACATGTATGTATGCATAAAGGTATATGTATATGGTATATGGTCTAAAGTATGTACATGTATGTATATATAATATAGATATACTAAGTATTTCCTTATGTATATGTATCTATGTATAAATAAGAATACATATGGTATGTATTTAGTATTTTCACTATTTAGGTATTAAGATATATATATATATATGTTTGTACACGTGAATATAGATATATATGTGTGCATTATATATTTATGGATGATTAGTATTTGGTATATTATA
>JAMXBB010000350.1:0-11828 GCA_024138015.1 Lumnitzera littorea | reverse complement strand
TCTCCCATATCCCACAAGCATCCAAATTCATATATATAAGTTTAGGTACATTTATTTCTACAAGCACAATCAAGTAAAGAGTCATCGGGAATTTACTCACTCAGTTATGCGGATCAATCAAAATAATCCGAGATAGGTCGTCTCCCTAAAGCCAGGTCCCTTGGACATCGCAAATACGATACTATATGGATTTGAATTAAAACCTAGAAAACTAAGCTAAAACCCTTTAAGTTATACTTTGGATTTGGTTTCATAATTTTTCTTGGTTTTACTTAAAGTTTAATCGCTTATAAACTTTTCGTTTTAAATCCGATTTTTATGATCTTATAGTCAATCTTCATCATTTTCGAGTGTACTTTAATGTGGTAAGGTTAGATTTTCAAAATGAGGTATACAATTCTGTCCATGGGTCAGAACAGTAGCGTTCCTCATGTGTTAGAGTGTTTTTGGGCCTTGTTTAGTAAATGGGCTTTTTGATAACTTGAGGAATCCTTTGGGCTTGGTCTTAAGATTTTATCCTAAGCTTAAAATACTCCTTGAGATCAGATTTACAACTTTGATTTATATTCCTAAGGCTAACAACCACTTCATGGGCCCTTTAGTGGGCTTAAGTTGTCAAATGGGCTTGTTTTTTTTTTTTTGTTTAAACTAAAGTTATTGGCTTTGGTGGGCTTATGAGGCCTTAGGTGGATTTATAATAGGCTTCAAAACAACCTCTCTTGACACTTTAAGGTGCTGGTCAGAATTTCATTGAAGGCCCAACTTAGAGTTCTATTCTTGTTTTGAGAGTTTTAGGCTTGGTTTTGAGTTTTAGGTTTTGTATGCTTACCATACTTGCTTTGGTTAATCTTTTCACTTTGTTCATTCACTTTTATCATATTTTTAAGCTTCTTTTTCCCACGTTCTAGATCTGTTCATGATGGTTCCAAGGGGTCCTCACTTGGTTTTTCAACCTATTTCATCATTTCCTTAAGTTTAGGTGGTAGATTATGCACTTAACTACTTGTGTCCAAATCTTAACTTAACTTTTCTTCCACAAGATGATTCTTTAACTCATGTTCCACACAAAAAAATAGAAGATCTTACATTTCATATAACTTCCATATCATAGTTCATATCATATATAGTTGGTTTCTTCATAAAACTTCATGTGGTGGATTTTTCCTTAACTTAAGTCTAGATTTGAGCATGTTTAACTTAATGGAAACAAAATCAACATCCAAATGACTATGGAACCCTCATGTCCAGCATGCTCATCCTCCATTAAAGTTCTTATTTCAAGATTTTCTTAGCTTAAAATCTTCCATCCAAAGCATTAAACAAATGTCTTTACAAAACACTAACTTTACATGCTCACGCTTCAACTTCATGTAAAGGTTTTATGGTTTGTTTCTTAAAACGATTTTTGGTGTTATAACAACTTAAACCATACTTATATCTTCAAGAAATCAAAGTCTCCTAATCATAAACATTAACCCACAAATCACAAGAAACACTTACTCGTCCTTAAAGCAAAATATGGTGGTTGTGCACAAAGGTTCCACTTAAGCTCTTAACTTTGCTTCCTCCTTTTTGCCACCTTTTGGAACCCGAATCTTTTGGTCTCTTGGAATGGGGTTTGTGGAAGGTTCTAATGGTTCTAAAAGATCTTAGATGGTGAAAGAAAATGACACAAGAATAAGAAGAGAAATTGCCGTGAGTATGGAAGCAAAAATGGTGGCGGCAATATTTGGAATTTGTGGAGTTTGATTTCTTCTTTTGATTTGTGTTTAAAGTGAGAGAAAAGGTAGTGAAAATGGGAGTGAAAGAGGGAGAGAGTGGCAGATTTTGAATGAGGAAATAAGTGTGTGCAAGAAGCTTTAATTGATTGTCTTGTAGTTTAGACAAAAGTCAACAATTGCAACTCTTGTTGATGTAAGTATTAAGGGGTGAATAGTGATGTGTAAGAGGAAGTAATTGATGGTTGAAAGACAAGAGTATGGCCCCCTTTCTTCCTTATTTAGATCTGACATTTCAAGTCCTTTTTGTCCATGGAATGGTCTTGTCTCATTTATTAAAGTTAAGCTTATGAATTCTTGTGAAAAATTGTCCATATGTAGTATAAGTGAAGAGGTGATAAGGAAATTGTCTTATCACTAGATTTTGATAAGTTATCAATTGATAGATGATTCCAACTCTCAATTGATAAGTTATCTAAGGTGATTGGTTGGTCTACTTATTTATGTGTAAGGCTTATGCATGTAAATAAGGGCATAGCCTTATAGAAAATTGTTTTAAGATTTTTATCTTACATTGTTTTGTGATTTATGATTTGATTTTTGTAGAATTGTGAAATTTTCTAAAGTTGAATGAAATTATTCAAATTAATTTATCGATTAATTATTTAGGGTTAAAATTCCTTAATGGTTTTAAGGTTTAGGGTTTTAAGTAGCTTTAGAGCTCGCAGTTCTTCAAGCTCGGGTTTTATCGACAATTGGCTTTTAAATTGACAATTGGCTTTTGAATTGTAAAAATTTAATTTGTTTCTAAATATAAACTTAAGTTTTTAGTTTAGTTGATCTTTAGGAACATTCGGAAGGTACTTTTAATCAAGTCTTAGGCCCACTAAAAGTAGGGTTTACAGGTTTAGTTTTAAATTCCCAAACTTACAATTTTCTATATTCCTTATTCTTAGGTAATCTTGACCTTGACCCTAGGCTGCCATCGGATTATTATGACCCTTGAGTCGATTATGGCTGAGTGAATTTTTTCTAATGATCTCATACTTGCTTATATTTGTAATTAGCGAATATAAATTATGATTAATAATTGAATGTTGTATGGGGCTGAGTTGTGCTTGTGTATGATAATTGTTTATTAATGATGAATTTACTTTAAAGTACGATAACGTATTAATTGTTGCATAATAGATTCGCTAGGAACTGATTGTTTGTGACCTTGTTGATCACTAAATAATAAGACCTAATTTTACTCGACTTGAAAAAGTTAACTTGAAACATACATAATCATATACTGTATAACTAATTCTGGCTGTCACATTACATGAAGGTAGCGAGAGGCCATATGTAGGTTGATTATTTGATTGTTATAGATTTCGTATGGTGCACATGTGCGGTGTGACCTTACCCTAGCTTACAGGATTACTAGGCGTTGGAGGCATTAACCACCTAGCTAAGGGTCAAGTCTAAAGGCCTCTGTTTAGGGGTGAGTGAGGGTTGTATGAGCCTACTTACAATCATACGTAGAACTCGTTTTTGATAAAACTAAGAATGGATATACCATTACATTTTAAATATGAAATGCGGAGTTTTGTTATGAGATAAGTTCTAGTATGATACTTGGATCTGACTATGCCGAAGTATCTCCAACCTTAACTTCGGAGGGTGATAAATCTGAGTTGCATGCAGTACTTGGTCACCTGCATGTATTTGTTTGGCATACTAATTGACATGCAGTCATTTGTTTGAATTTAATTAATGTATAACTTGATTGCTGTATGGTTAAGGGGATTATCTCACTAAGTTAGTTAGCTTATACCCTTATAGTTTACTTTTGCAGGCTGAGTTATTCGTGGAGTTAGGCCACTACATGCCCAAGGTTAGTTGTACATCAAGGGGTTGATGTGAGAGTAAGACGTGACTGGAGTGTACTTATGATAGTATATATAGATTATAGATCTTGTTATGTAATGAAATGATATCAGTTTGAGTTAAGAAGTATTATAGACTTCCTATCTATAAATTTCTATATAAATAGATTGTGTTTTATATTTTTTTTAATTTGTTATTATTATCATGAACTGATGTTGCTTACACCTGCGTAACTCTTGGTTGTTAATTGTAGCTGTAGCCGTAGCCGTAATAGTAGCCTTAGCCTTGTATACCGCATAACGGGTTGTCAATTGTAAGGGAATTCAATCTACAGTCTTTTATATGGTATACGGCGACTACCAT
This sequence comes from Lumnitzera littorea, assembly GCA_024138015.1. Classification (NCBI taxonomy): domain Eukaryota; kingdom Viridiplantae; phylum Streptophyta; class Magnoliopsida; order Myrtales; family Combretaceae; genus Lumnitzera; species Lumnitzera littorea. Next base: position 7,875 of record JAMXBB010000350.1, on the reverse strand, counting down.
GACTAGCTCCCTTGGGTTGTGACACCTTGTCTATCCTCAACCGTGGATTCAAGAAATCCTTTTGTTTACGAACTTGAATAGTTTTAGATGAACCTTAGCTATTGTTGATAGAAGCTTTGATTATTTAGGAGTCTTAGTTATCCTTAGATTAGGAACTTTAATTATCCTCAGATTAGGAACTTTGATTTTCCTCAGTTGTGAAATCAAGTAATCCATCTTATTGGGAACTATGGTTATTCCACAAGTACTTAAGAACTTTTATATTGGGAATTTTAGTTATCCTCAATCATGAAACCAAGTAATCATTCCATTTAGGAACATAGGTTATTACACATGAACCATAGCTTTACTTGATAGAGGCTTTGGCCATTTAGGAATCCTTAGATTAGGAACATTGGTTATCCTTAGTCATGAGATCAAGTAATCTATCTTATTAAGAACTAAGGTTATTTGAAAAGTTCTTATGAATTCTTAGATTAGGGACTTTAGCTAAGCTCAATCATGAAATCAAGTAATTCTTTTGTTTTAGAACTTAAGTTATTTTACAAGAACTTTAGTTATTCTTGAAAGATGCTTTGGGTATATAGGAATTTTAGTATATGAAGATAACAATCGAAGACTTAATCACGTATGAATATATTAAACCCTAAATGTGTAAAAACACTAAAGATTGTACTCGAAAGTTATAAAAACCCTAAAACTATAACTTTAAGGATATAAAAGCACTAATTCACCATAATTTATCCTAAAACCCCAAGTGATAATATATCCTCCATATTTTGCTATTTTATTGGGGTATTTCATTGGTAAATGATTAAAGATAACTTTCACTCACTTATAAATACATACAATACTAAAGTAATCAATTTGGAAACTAAGATATTACATTATAGATCACGTTCATCTTCTAAGTATATAACTAGGTTAGTATTATAGAGTTAAGAGTTTAATTGATGCTTATATTACATATAGTAGGTATTAGTATTCTAAATGACACTTTTCGTGACAATTACATAAAGTGGCATACCAAATGATGTTTCTAGAATACAAATACTTAGAGGTTCAATTGATAATTTAAGGTTTTTCATATTCGCTTTAGGTTTTGAATCGAGATTTTAATCGGTTTTAAATCTCATTAGCTCTATTGATTTCAGGAAATCATCTATAGTTTAAGCGTTTGATTCTATACTTAGAAAGCAAGATTTGAGGGGTTTACATATCCTATCTTATTATTTGGTAGGGGATACCGATTTTCTATGGTTTTGAGGAACTATGGGATATCGGACATCCCTAGTTAATTATATTTTACAATAAATTAATTATTTAAAAATCAGTAACTTTAGTGATAAATCATTTAGAGTATTGCAATTTCTGACTTACAAGGTGACTTCCATATCATGGGTGCATACATAACATGGAAATTTTTAGGAAATCCTACTAGACTTTTTTTAAGGTCTTGACAAAGGTGCCCAAGCAAAGGATGGTTAGGAACTGGTGGAACAACCTTATTTCCTAATAAGATGGATCTCTAGATCTTACAGTTGAGGAAAACCAATGCTCCTGGTTTGCAAATAACCGAGATTCTTAAACAGCGCTAGCTTCTTTCAAGGATAACTAATGTTCTAGTAGAATTGCCTTTGTTTCTGAGTAGAAGGATTACTTGGTCTTATGATTAAGAATAACCATAGTTCCAAATCAAAAGATCCTTAAGAACTTGCAAAATAAATTCGGTTACCAGTATGATGGATTACTTGATTTCTAATTTGAGGAAATCAAATATTCTAATCCAACGATATTAAAGTCTCCTAAATAACTGAAGTGTTGAACAAGAATGAGATATGGTTCATGTAGATTGACTAAAGTTCCTATATAGCAGAATCACTTGGTTTCACGAATCAAGATGTCCGAGGATCTAATTGTTAGGAATGTTAGGAAATTGTCGAAAAACATTAGTTCCTAGGAAGATGGATTACTTGATTATACGAATGAGGAAATGAAAATTACGGTTTTGAGTATAAATGAAACTCTCAAAATGCCAAAGCTTTCATCAAGATTAGTTAAGGTTCATGTAGAATGAGTTAAGTTTCAAAAACGGAACGATTACAAGGTTTCGCATTCAAGAATTGCCAATGTCCCTTAACTGAAGGAATCTTCAAAACTTGTGGAATAACTGTAGCTACTAAAAGAATGGATTACTTAAATAAACCATAGAGGACAACCAATGTTCCTAAACTATGGATAATTAATACGCCTGAAAAGATAGTGCTTCTATTAATAATAGCCAAGATTCATGTCGAGTAAGTTAAGTTCCTAAACAAAATGATTGCATGGTTCCATGATTGTAAATAGCAAAGGTCCGTAAAATAAGGATTCTTAGGAATATAAGGGATAACCTTAGTTTCGAAAATTGAGTATCACTCAATTCCATAAACAAGGATTATCAAACCTCCTTCTAAGCATCACTAAGACTCTAAAACAACTAAAGCTTCTACCAAAACTACTTAAGGATCTTACAGAATAACTTATGCTCACAAACAAGAGGATCACTTGGATTCATGATTGAGGAAAGCCAAAGTTCTTACTCCAATGATAACTAAGACTTAGAATTAGAAATAGCTTCCATCAAGAATAGTCATGGTTCATTTAGAATAATTTAAGTTCCTAAATGGTAGGATTATTTAGTTCTACAATTATGAATAGCCAAGGTGCCTAATCAAAGGATTGTTAAGAATTGGTGGAACAACCTTATTTCCCAATAAGATGGATCTTTAGATTTCACAATTAAGGAAAACTAAGGTTTTTGGTTTGAGGATAATTAAGACTCTTAAACAGCAATAGCTTCTTTTGGGGATAACTAAGGTTCTCGTGGAATTGCTTTAGTTTCTAAACAGAAGGATTACTCGGTTTCACTATTAAGAATGGCCATAGTACCAAATCTATCGATCCTTAGGAACTTACAAAACAACCTTGGTTGCCCGTAATAAGGATAACTAAGGATAACTTTAGTTAAGGAAACTGATGATAAATAAGAATAATCTAAGTTATTTTATAAGGTTATCCTTACTTATTCCACAACAATAATCCTAATAACTAAATAATCTAAGAATTAACTTAAGTTTGCCTAAGTTATCTTTGTAACTAAGGTTATCCTAAGCTATAGTTATTGTGGGATAACTTAGTTATCCTAACTAACTAACCAATAACTTAGTTATCCTAACCCTTCGATTAGCTTAGGATAATAAGGTTATTAGTTAGCTTAGTTATTTTACTATCTAAAGATAATTAGTTCTTAAGTTACTTATGGAATAACCTTAGTTAGTTAATTACTTAGTATTCTTAAGTTATTCTTAGTTATTCCTTGGAACTAAGAATATCCTTAGTTTAAGGTTATTGTGGAGTTAGCTAAGATTAACTTAAAGATAACCTTAGTATAGAAACATTATATCTAGAGCTAGGTTTCAACTATACAGTATAGGATTAACTACCTTTGGCTAATCTTAGTTATATCTAAAGTAAGTTATCCTTAAAACACCTTAGTTAACTAGGTTCCTAATCTAAGGTTCTTAATAGAATAATAACCTTAGGAACTTGATACTATAGAACCTTATTTTATTCCTTACTAAGGATGACTAAGACTTGTATGTAACCTTAGTTACTATCCTTAAAGATAAATTTGAAGCTTGCAATGATAGTGAAGTACCTTATGTTTACAAGCTATATTACCTTAGAGAAGAACGAGAACCCCACATGAAAAATCAAAAAGAGAGTTACAATACAACCCTAGAAGAAAAGGTATAAGTTCCTCATTTCAAATGACTCAAAGTAATAAACAACGATAAGAATAAGCAAGGAAATAAAAGTTGGTAACCTACTCAAGATGTACATGCATTACCTATTTGGAAATACTTCTATTACTATATATTTGTTTATGGGTCTTGAAGTTAAAATGAGATGTATATAAAGTAGAATTTCTATAGGAATATTAAGGCATTAATCATGTATGTGGCATTGAAGATTTAGAACTCATACTTACTTATTTCTTTCAAATACAATTTATTATGACTATGAAACTTAACATAATAAATGATTAGTGGATATTGTTATACACTATTTAATAGTATTAAGTATACTAGCTCCACTAAGTTGATATATTACATATAAATGGGTGTATATCTTAATTATTAGTAATTATATATTAAATTTATAATAGAATATATGATATATTATGTAAACATAGTGTTAATAACAATATTGTATTATATAAATATGTATATATGATTATAAACTTAATTATTAGTATTTATCATGTTATAATGTGCTCATTATAAGTTAATATGAATAGGACGATTCATATTGTTAGAATGAGTATGTATTATGACAACAACATATAACATAATATGTTAGGTTAGTAATTATCCTATTAACCACCCATTTATATGTAATATATTAGCTTAATGAGTTAGTTAGAGTTTATAGCTTATCCTAGGGTTTTCATGTCTTTGCATTAGTTACTTCACCTCATGAAGTTAGGTAAGCTACTTGTATACTTTGGAAATATCCTATCATTTTCATCATTTAGATTATTGATGTTTTCTATTGCCTTGTATTAACACTACCATCTTTGATATTGATAGTTAAGACAGACTAATGCTATGTTGAACATTTTGAGTTAGTTCTTATTCCATAATTCAAGGTTGTTATTTGTTTATGCTAATATAAAAAAATCGTACAGTTTCTAGCGAAATCTAATATCAATTAAACAATGTGGAGGTATTTCCTTTGTAGTCACCATTGGGGTTAGCCATTAATTATATCCACTTCTCATAGGGTGATATGGTGAGATACGTAGGATTTGATTCATGATATGTTTCGTGGTAGGAATTTGTTGATTGAAGCAAGATTATCGACCTTTGGTAAGTTAAGGAAATAATTTCTCTTAGATTGGTCCCACTAGAGATAGGGCTGCTAGTTATGCAACTGACTTAGTGGTAGTTATGTAATTAACTTCCAAGTTGTTTTCTTTTCATTTCCATTCTCCACTCTAGTGTTATAATTTATAAAGTCATCTCTAGTCCTTCTAATATGTAAATCTATTGGTAAGCTTAGATGGTTTATGGTATGCATCTAATTTTAGTGATAATATCCTCTAAATAGCAGTTAGTAAGGAAATCAGATACATAACAATTCCCAATGTAAAGTATAAAGAACTATTAGTTACTTAATTTCTACCATCTCCAAAGAATTTAATTATAACCATATTTAATTACATTATATTAATGCTAAGATACAAGTTCAAGGTCTCTATGTTAGATACCAAATAGACACTCTTAGTTCAAATACACATCAAGCATAATATGACCTATCTTGATTCAAATTCTATGAAAACATAAGTATAAAACAATATAATTACATATACTGAACAATTTAGGCAAATGAGGTTACTTATTTAGTGTATGAAAAGTTGTTGTAGTATAGAAGTGAGTTTAGAAAGTTAGAAGGGTGAAAGGGGAAAGGAAGGTGACGGTTTTGGAGATGGGGGGGAAAGGAATTTGTTTTGTGTAATTTTTGTGGTTTAAAATGAAGACAAGTGGGGTCTAAAAGTCCCCATATGTTAGATGTCAAAGAGGATAAGAAAAGAAAAAAAAAATCCATGTGAAAATGAGTAGAAAACTTTAGAAAAGAGGAGAACTTTTTAGTTGAAAATGCAACATGTTGACTTGGTCAACTCTCTTAAAATTACATGTAATTTGAATGTACATAATGGGGTAATTGAGGATAATTAGGAGAAAAATTAAGGAAATAAAAGGAAATGTGATGTTTATTGAAATTATTAGTAAAAATACTTAATGAGAACTCCCTCTAACTATTTATATTCTATATACATTATTTAGTATAATACTTAGTGTAACTATTATAAAAAGTGCTATTTAGGATATTAACATTGACTATATGTAATATAAATATCAACTAAACACCCAACTCTATAAAATACTAACTTAGTTATATGATTAGAAAATAGATGTGATCTATAATGTAATATCTTAGTTTTCTAGTAAATTAAATTAGTATTGTAAGCATTTATGAATAATTGAAAGCTATCTTAATTATTTGTTAATGATTTAGTATGATACTAAGGATATATTAGCAATTAGGGTTTTAGGTAAATTATAGTGAATTAGTACTTTTATATCCTTAAAGTTATAGTTTTAGGGTTTTCATTACGTTTAAGTGCAATCTTGAGTGTTTATATGCATTTAGGGTCTAAAATTTTTTTATGTTATTGAATCTTCAGTTGTTATCATAAGGTTTTCATCTTAATTAGCCTTATCAACTCTTAGAGTTTTTTAGCACACTAAGGTATACTTTGGGTATTAGGTTGAAAATTTTAGGGGTTTATAGTGATGGTCAGAACACTAAATGCAATGTTTATGCTTATGTTTTGTAAACCCTCCAAATTTAGCTATTTAAGAGTAGGATTGAGCTCCAATACTATAGATGACTTAATAAGTCATTAGAGCTGAGCAAGAAAAAAAAATTAATAAATCTAAATTTAAATATATTATAAATAGTAAAAACCTTAGGAATTGATTGAAACTCTAAATCGCTTACTAAAACTCTAAAACTAATTTCCGTACCATTACTCAAAATTAAAACTCGAATTTGATCGAAACCCTAAAATTATAAATATAAACCAATAAAATAATTAAATATTCCTCAATAGTGATAAAATTATAGTCGATTGCAATTTTCGACTAAATAGCCTATTCGCATGAAATTATAACGAAATCGCTATAATAACTTGTAAAAATTTTAGTTGTACCGAGTACTAATTAAATTGATAAAATTTCATAAAAATTTGAAAATTAATTTACGAGGAGAATCATATTAATTTATATAATTCGAAAAATTACATATATTTGTTAATAATTTTCATTTCCCTTCTCTTCTATTTCCAATTTATCTCTTTTTCTTCTTTTCATTTCCACTTCAAAGATAACATCCTGCACATAACGTGGAAACAACAATTAGAAGAAGAGAAAAAGAATTTAGCAGCCATGTGAGGAATAAAAGTTACATGTGTAATTATTTTTGTTTTATTCTCATTAATGCAAAAGATAAGATAGGATCTTAGCTTAAATTCTAAGCTAACCTTATGTGAATAAAAGGAAAAAAAAAAACTCTGGAAAAAGAAAAAAAAATTTGCACCGAAACTTGGAGAGCAAACCGTGAGGGAGAGAAAGAAAAAGAAAGAAGGAAAAGAGAGAAAGAAGGAAGAAAAAGAAGAAGGAAAAGAAGAAGAAAAATAAAAATTAATAGGTAAGTAATTTATTTAGTAAGTATAGATGTATATTATAGTATATACATGTAGAAATATAGTATTTGTATGGTATTTTTACATATAACATTAATATTATATGTCTATGTACATGAATACTTAAACTTAATTATATGTGTAAATATAAGGTTAGGTATGTATACATGTATGTACAAAAGTATATAGTATGTATTATGTATTTGTTTTTTTTAATACATCTAATTAGTAATTTACATAACTAATTTACATAACTATAGTATAAATATATATGTATGTACCGTAACTATATATATATGGATATACATGTATGATTATATATATATATGTGTGTGTGTGTGTGTAGGCGTATAGTATATAGTGGGGTATTTTTATAAGTATTGATATAAGACATATGAATATATAGATATATAATATAGAGTATAAATATTATAGTATACGGCATATTATGTATGTAATGTATAGCATACATATTTTATGATAAATACTATATAAGTATATATATGCCGAATATAGATATGTATGTATTTATAGGTATGTATACATGTAAGACATATAAATAA
>JAMXBB010000348.1:0-11861 GCA_024138015.1 Lumnitzera littorea | reverse complement strand
ATTTCCAAATCCGTTGGAAGCAACGATGCTTAATAAGCTAGCGCTTCTTCGATAAAAGCCTAAGATTGAGGATGAATAAACAAATCTCCTAAAATAAGGATTACTTACCTTCACGATTGAGAGTAACAAGGATCCGTTTTTTAAGGGTACATCGAAACATGTGAAATATCATTTGTTCTTAAGAAGATGGATTGTTTGATTTTAGTGTCAAGAATAACCAGATTTGGAAACTGCAGCATAAAGAAAACTCCTAAAAACAAGGATCACTCGACCTCTTTTTTGAGAATGTCAACATTCATCATCTTATCCATAAAAAGTTTTTGAAGGGTCCTTACAACGTAGACAGAGGACAACCTGATTGAACGATTTGGAAAATGCACAGTTCTTATCCTTAAGAGCACCGCGGCTCCAAAATTGCATATGGATCTTTCTAGAATAACTACTACTCACGTCGGATGAGCTACGTTCCCAACAAGATGAATAACTTGGTTTTTCTATCGAGATAGCTTAAGTACATAATTTAAGGATTCAAATAAACTTGTAGATAAACGTTAGACTATAAAAAGTCGATTTACATGATTCTGTGACTCAGGATCTCCAAATTTCCAAATCCGCAGGAAACAACGACGCTTAATAAGCAAGGGCTTCTTTTAAGAAAAGCCTAAGATTCGAGATGAATAAACAAATCTCCTAAAATAAAGATTACTCGCCTTCACGATTGAGAGTAACAATGATCCGTTTCCTAAGGGTTCATCGGAAAATGTGAAATAACATTTGCTCTCATGAAGATAGATTATTTGATTTCAGTATCTAGAATAACCAGATTTGGGAATCACAGCATAACGAAAACTCCTAAAAACAAGGATCACCCGGCTTGTTCTTTGGGAATGTCAACATCCATCATCTTATTCGCAAAAATTTTTTGAAGAATCCAAGCAACGTAAAAAATGACAACTTGATTTAACGATTTGGAAAATGCAAAGTTCTTATCCCCCAGAGCATCGTGGATACAAAATTGCATATGGATCTTACTAGAAGAACTACTGCTCACGTCGATGAGCAACGTTCTCAACAAGATGGACAACTTGGTTTTACTATCGAGATTGCCTAACTTCGTCATTTAAGGATTCTAATGAGCTTGTAGAAAAACGTTAGACTATAAAAAGTCGATTTACCTGTTTCTACGACTGAGGATGTCCAAATTTCTAAATCCACAGGAAACAACGATGCATAATAAGCAAGCGCTTGTTTTGAGAAAACCCTAAGATTCAGGATGAATATACAAATCTCCTAAAATAAGGATTACTTACCTTCACGATTGAGAGTAACAAGGATCCGTTTTCTAAGGGTTCATCGGAGCATGTGAAATAACATTTGTTCCCAAGAAGGTGGATTGTTTGATTTCATTATCTAGAATAACCAGATTTGGAAACTGCAGCATAACGAAAACTCCTAAAAACAAGGATCACCCGCCTTGTTCTTTGGGAATGTCAAGATCCCTCATCTTATTCACAAAAAGTTTTTGAAGAATCCTAACAACGTAGACAAAGGACAACCTGATTTAACGATTTGGAAAATGCAAAGTTTTAATCCCTAAGTGCAACGCGGCTTCAAAATCGCATATGGATCTTTCTAGAATAAGTACTGCTTACGTCGAATGAGCTACGTTCCCAACAAGATAGACAACTTGGTTTTACTATTGAGATAGCCTAGTACGTAAGTTAAGGATTCTAATGACCTTGTAAATAAACGTTAGACTACAAAAAGTCGATTTACTTGATTCTGCGACGGAGGATGTCCAAATTTCTAGATCCACACGAAACAACGATGCTTAATAAGCAAGCGCTTCTTTCGAGAAAAGCCTATGATTTGGTATGCATAAACAAATCTCCTAAAATAAGAATTACTTACTTTCACGATTGAGAGTAACAAGGATCCGTTTACTAATGGTTCTTCGAAACATGTGAAATAACATTTGTTCACAAGAAGATGGATTGTTTGATTTCAGTATCAAGAATAACCAGATTTGGAAACCGCAGCATAAAGAAAACTCCTAAAAACAAGGATCACCCGGCTTCTTCTTTGAGAATGTCAAGATCCATCATCTTATAAATAAAAAGTTTATAAAGAATCTTGTCAATGTAGACAAAGGACAACCTGATTTAATGATTTGGAAAATGCAAAGTTCTTTTCCCCAAGAGCACCGCGGCTCGAAAATTGCATATAGAACTTTCTAGAATAACTACTGCTCACGTCGGATGAGCAACGTACCCAACATGATGAACAACTTGGTTTTACTATCGACATAGCCTAAGTGCGTAATTTGAGGATTCTAATAAACTTGTAGATAAACGTTAGACTATAAAAAGTCGATTTACATGATCCTGCGACTGAGGATCTCCAAATTTCCAAATTCGCAGGAAACAACGACACTTAATAAGCTAGCACTTCTTTTAAGAAAAGCCTAGGATTCAGGATGAATAAACAAATCTCCTAAAATAAGGATTACTCGCCTTCACGATTGAGAGTAACAAGGATTCGTTTTCTAAGGGTTCAGTGGAACATATGAAATAACATTTGTTCTCAAGAAGATGGATTATTTGATTTCAGTATCTAGAATAACCAGATTTGGGAAACGCAGCATAACGAAAACTCCTAAAAACATGGATCACCCAGCTTGTTCTTTGGGAATGTCAAAATCCATCATCTTATTCATAAAAAGTTTTTGAAGAATCCTAAAAACGTAGACAAAGGGCAACCTGATTTAACGATTTAGAAAATGCAAAGTCTTAATCCCTAAGTACAACGCGGCTTCAAAATTGCATATGGATCTTTCTAGAATAAGTACTGCTCACATCGGATGAGCTACGTTCCGAACAAAATGGATAACTTGGTTTTACTATTAAGATAGCCTAATACGTAATTTAAGGATTCTAATGAACTTGTACATAAACGTTAAACTATAAAAAGTCGATTTACTTGATTTTGCGACGGAGGATGTCCAAATTTCTAGATCCACAAGAAACAACGACGCTTAATAAGCAAGAGCTTCTTTCGAGAAAATCCTATGATTCAGGATGCATAAACAAATCTCCTAAAATAAGGATTACTCGCCTTCACGATTGAGAGTAACAAGGATCCGTTTTCTAAGGGTTCATCGAAACATGTGAAATAACATTTGTTCTCAAGAAGATGGATTATTTGATTTCAGTATCTAGAATAACCAGATTTGGGAATCGCAGCATAACGAAAACACCTAAAAACAAGGATCACCTGGCTTGTTCTTTGGGTATCTCAAGATCCATCATCTTATTCATAAAATGTTTTTGAAGAATCCTAACAACGTAGGCAATGGACAACCTGATTTATCGATTTGGAACATTCAACGTTCTTTTCCCCATGAGCACCGCAGCTCCAAAATTGCATATAGATCTTTTTAGAAAAACTACTGCTTACGTCGGATGAGCTTCGTTCCCAACAAGATGGACAACTTGGTTTTATTATCGAGATTGCCTAACTTCGTAATTTAAGGATTCTACTGAACTTGTAAAAAAACGTTAGACTATAATAAGTCGATTTACGTGATTCTGCGATTGAGGATCTCCAAATTTCCAAATACGCAGGAAACAAGGACGCTTAATAAGCAAGGGCTTCTATCAAGAAAAGCCTAGGATTCAGGATGAATAAACAAATCTCCTAAAATAAGGATTACTCGCCTTCACGAATGAGAGTAACAAGGACCGTTTTCTAAGGGTGCATCGGAACATGCGAAATAACATTTGTTCTCAAGAAGAAGGATTATTTGATTTCAATATCTAGAATAACCAGATTTGGGAATCGCAGCATAACGAAAACACCTAAAAACAAGGATCACCTGGCTTGTTCCTTGGGAATGTCAAGATCCATCATCCTATTCATAAAAAGTTTTTGAAGAATCCTGACAACGTAGACAAAGGACAACCTGATTTAACGATTTGGAAAATGCAAAGTTTTAATCCCTAAGTACAATGCGGCTTCAAAATTGCATATGGATCTTTCTAGAATAAGTACTGCTCACGTCGGATGAGCTACGGTCCTAACAAAATGGACAACATGGTTTTACTATCGAGATTGCCTAACTTCGTAATTTAAGGATTCTAATGAACTTGTAAAAAACCATTAAACTACAAAAGGTCGATTTACATGATTCTGCGACTGTAGATCTCTAAATTTCCAAATCCGCAGGAAACAACAACGCTTAATAAGCAAAGGCTTCTATCAAGAAAATCTTAAGATTCAGGATGAATAAACAAATCTCGTAAAATAAGGATTACTCCCCTTCACGATTGAGAGTAACAAGGATCCGTTTTCTAAGGGTTCATCGGAACATGTGAAATAACATTTGTTCTTAAGAAGATGGATTATTTGATTTCAGTATCTAGAATAACCAGATTTGGGAATCGCAGCATAACGAAAACTCCTAAAAACAAGGATCACCCGGCTTGTTCTTTGGGAATGTCAAGATCCATCATCTTATTCATAAAAAGTTTTTGAAGAATCCTAACAACGTAGACAAAGGACAACCTGATTTAACGATTTAGAAAATGCAAAGTTTTAATCCCTAGGTGCAACGCGTCTTCAAAATTGCATATGAATCTTTCTAGAATAAGTACTGCTCACGTCGGATGAGCTATGTTCCCAACAAAATGGACAACTTGGTTTTACTATTGAGATAGCCTAGTACGTATCTAAAGGATTCTAATGAACTCGTAGATAAATGTTAGGCTATAAAAAGTCGATTTGCTTGATTTCTGCAACAGAGGATGTCTAAATTTCTAGATCCACAGGAAACAACGACGCTTAATAACTAAGCGCTTCTTTCGAGAAAAGCTTATGATTCAGGATGCATAAACAAATCTCCTAAAATAAGAATTACTTGCTTTCCTGATTGAGAGTAACAAGGATCAGTTTTCTAAAGGTTCTTCGGAACATGTGAAATAACATTTGTTCAAAAGAAGGTGGATTGTTTGATTTCAATATCAAGAATAACCAGATTTGGAAACCGCAGCATAAAGAAAACCCCTAAGAACAAAGATCACCCGGCTTCTTCTTTGAGAATGTCAAGATCCATCATCTTATTCATAAAATGTTTTTAAAGAATCCTATCAACTTAGACAAAGGACAACCTGATTTAACGATTTGGAAAATGCAGAGTTCTTTTCCCCAAGAGCACCACGACTCCAAAATTGCATATAGATCTTTTTAGAATAACTACTGCTTACGTCGGATGAGCTTCGTTCCCAACAAGATGGACAACTTGGATTTACTATTGAGATTGCCTAACTTCGTAATTTAAGGATTCTAATGAACTTGTAAAAAAATGTTAGACTATAAAAAGTCGATTTACATGATTCTGCGACTGAGGATCTCCAAATTTCCAAATCCGCAGGAAACAAGGACGCTCAATATGCAAGGGCTTCTTTCAAGAAAAGCCTAGGATTCTGGATGAATAAACAAATCTCCTAAAATAAGGATTACTCGCCTTCACGATTGAGTGTAACAAGGATCCGTTTTCTAAGGGTTCATCGGAACATGTGAAATAACATTTGTTCTCAAGAAGATGGATTATTTGATTTTAGTATCTAGAATAACCAGATTTGGGAATCGCAGCATAACGAAAACTCCTAAAAACAAGGATCACCCGGCTTGTTCTTTGGGAATGTCAAGATCCATTATCTTATTCATAAAAAGTTTTGAAAGAATCCTAACAACGTAGACAAAGGACAACCTGATTTAACGATTTGGAAAATGCAACGTTTTAATCCCTATGTGCAACGCGGCTGCAAAATTGCATATGGATCTTTCTAGAAAAAGTGCTGCTCACGTAGGATGAGCTACATTCCCTACAAGATGGACAACTTGGTTTTACTATTGAGATTGCCTAGTNGGACGTCCAAATTTCCAAATCCGTTGGAAGCAACGATGCTTAATAAGCTAGCGCTTCTTCGATAAAAGCCTAAGATTGAGGATGAATAAACAAATCTCCTAAAATAAGGATTACTTACCTTCACGATTGAGAGTAACAAGGATCCGTTTTTTAAGGGTACATCGAAACATGTGAAATATCATTTGTTCTTAAGAAGATGGATTGTTTGATTTTAGTGTCAAGAATAACCAGATTTGGAAACTGCAGCATAAAGAAAACTCCTAAAAACAAGGATCACTCGACCTCTTTTTTGAGAATGTCAACATTCATCATCTTATCCATAAAAAGTTTTTGAAGGGTCCTTACAACGTAGACAGAGGACAACCTGATTGAACGATTTGGAAAATGCACAGTTCTTATCCTTAAGAGCACCGCGGCTCCAAAATTGCATATGGATCTTTCTAGAATAACTACTACTCACGTCGGATGAGCTACGTTCCCAACAAGATGAATAACTTGGTTTTTCTATCGAGATAGCTTAAGTACATAATTTAAGGATTCAAATAAACTTGTAGATAAACGTTAGACTATAAAAAGTCGATTTACATGATTCTGTGACTCAGGATCTCCAAATTTCCAAATCCGCAGGAAACAACGACGCTTAATAAGCAAGGGCTTCTTTTAAGAAAAGCCTAAGATTCGAGATGAATAAACAAATCTCCTAAAATAAAGATTACTCGCCTTCACGATTGAGAGTAACAATGATCCGTTTCCTAAGGGTTCATCGGAAAATGTGAAATAACATTTGCTCTCATGAAGATAGATTATTTGATTTCAGTATCTAGAATAACCAGATTTGGGAATCACAGCATAACGAAAACTCCTAAAAACAAGGATCACCCGGCTTGTTCTTTGGGAATGTCAACATCCATCATCTTATTCGCAAAAATTTTTTGAAGAATCCAAGCAACGTAAAAAATGACAACTTGATTTAACGATTTGGAAAATGCAAAGTTCTTATCCCCCAGAGCATCGTGGATACAAAATTGCATATGGATCTTACTAGAAGAACTACTGCTCACGTCGATGAGCAACGTTCTCAACAAGATGGACAACTTGGTTTTACTATCGAGATTGCCTAACTTCGTCATTTAAGGATTCTAATGAGCTTGTAGAAAAACGTTAGACTATAAAAAGTCGATTTACCTGTTTCTACGACTGAGGATGTCCAAATTTCTAAATCCACAGGAAACAACGATGCATAATAAGCAAGCGCTTGTTTTGAGAAAACCCTAAGATTCAGGATGAATATACAAATCTCCTAAAATAAGGATTACTTACCTTCACGATTGAGAGTAACAAGGATCCGTTTTCTAAGGGTTCATCGGAGCATGTGAAATAACATTTGTTCCCAAGAAGGTGGATTGTTTGATTTCATTATCTAGAATAACCAGATTTGGAAACTGCAGCATAACGAAAACTCCTAAAAACAAGGATCACCCGCCTTGTTCTTTGGGAATGTCAAGATCCCTCATCTTATTCACAAAAAGTTTTTGAAGAATCCTAACAACGTAGACAAAGGACAACCTGATTTAACGATTTGGAAAATGCAAAGTTTTAATCCCTAAGTGCAACGCGGCTTCAAAATCGCATATGGATCTTTCTAGAATAAGTACTGCTTACGTCGAATGAGCTACGTTCCCAACAAGATAGACAACTTGGTTTTACTATTGAGATAGCCTAGTACGTAAGTTAAGGATTCTAATGACCTTGTAAATAAACGTTAGACTACAAAAAGTCGATTTACTTGATTCTGCGACGGAGGATGTCCAAATTTCTAGATCCACACGAAACAACGATGCTTAATAAGCAAGCGCTTCTTTCGAGAAAAGCCTATGATTTGGTATGCATAAACAAATCTCCTAAAATAAGAATTACTTACTTTCACGATTGAGAGTAACAAGGATCCGTTTACTAATGGTTCTTCGAAACATGTGAAATAACATTTGTTCACAAGAAGATGGATTGTTTGATTTCAGTATCAAGAATAACCAGATTTGGAAACCGCAGCATAAAGAAAACTCCTAAAAACAAGGATCACCCGGCTTCTTCTTTGAGAATGTCAAGATCCATCATCTTATAAATAAAAAGTTTATAAAGAATCTTGTCAATGTAGACAAAGGACAACCTGATTTAATGATTTGGAAAATGCAAAGTTCTTTTCCCCAAGAGCACCGCGGCTCGAAAATTGCATATAGAACTTTCTAGAATAACTACTGCTCACGTCGGATGAGCAACGTACCCAACATGATGAACAACTTGGTTTTACTATCGACATAGCCTAAGTGCGTAATTTGAGGATTCTAATAAACTTGTAGATAAACGTTAGACTATAAAAAGTCGATTTACATGATCCTGCGACTGAGGATCTCCAAATTTCCAAATTCGCAGGAAACAACGACACTTAATAAGCTAGCACTTCTTTTAAGAAAAGCCTAGGATTCAGGATGAATAAACAAATCTCCTAAAATAAGGATTACTCGCCTTCACGATTGAGAGTAACAAGGATTCGTTTTCTAAGGGTTCAGTGGAACATATGAAATAACATTTGTTCTCAAGAAGATGGATTATTTGATTTCAGTATCTAGAATAACCAGATTTGGGAAACGCAGCATAACGAAAACTCCTAAAAACATGGATCACCCAGCTTGTTCTTTGGGAATGTCAAAATCCATCATCTTATTCATAAAAAGTTTTTGAAGAATCCTAAAAACGTAGACAAAGGGCAACCTGATTTAACGATTTAGAAAATGCAAAGTCTTAATCCCTAAGTACAACGCGGCTTCAAAATTGCATATGGATCTTTCTAGAATAAGTACTGCTCACATCGGATGAGCTACGTTCCGAACAAAATGGATAACTTGGTTTTACTATTAAGATAGCCTAATACGTAATTTAAGGATTCTAATGAACTTGTACATAAACGTTAAACTATAAAAAGTCGATTTACTTGATTTTGCGACGGAGGATGTCCAAATTTCTAGATCCACAAGAAACAACGACGCTTAATAAGCAAGAGCTTCTTTCGAGAAAATCCTATGATTCAGGATGCATAAACAAATCTCCTAAAATAAGGATTACTCGCCTTCACGATTGAGAGTAACAAGGATCCGTTTTCTAAGGGTTCATCGAAACATGTGAAATAACATTTGTTCTCAAGAAGATGGATTATTTGATTTCAGTATCTAGAATAACCAGATTTGGGAATCGCAGCATAACGAAAACACCTAAAAACAAGGATCACCTGGCTTGTTCTTTGGGTATCTCAAGATCCATCATCTTATTCATAAAATGTTTTTGAAGAATCCTAACAACGTAGGCAATGGACAACCTGATTTATCGATTTGGAACATTCAACGTTCTTTTCCCCATGAGCACCGCAGCTCCAAAATTGCATATAGATCTTTTTAGAAAAACTACTGCTTACGTCGGATGAGCTTCGTTCCCAACAAGATGGACAACTTGGTTTTATTATCGAGATTGCCTAACTTCGTAATTTAAGGATTCTACTGAACTTGTAAAAAAACGTTAGACTATAATAAGTCGATTTACGTGATTCTGCGATTGAGGATCTCCAAATTTCCAAATACGCAGGAAACAAGGACGCTTAATAAGCAAGGGCTTCTATCAAGAAAAGCCTAGGATTCAGGATGAATAAACAAATCTCCTAAAATAAGGATTACTCGCCTTCACGAATGAGAGTAACAAGGACCGTTTTCTAAGGGTGCATCGGAACATGCGAAATAACATTTGTTCTCAAGAAGAAGGATTATTTGATTTCAATATCTAGAATAACCAGATTTGGGAATCGCAGCATAACGAAAACACCTAAAAACAAGGATCACCTGGCTTGTTCCTTGGGAATGTCAAGATCCATCATCCTATTCATAAAAAGTTTTTGAAGAATCCTGACAACGTAGACAAAGGACAACCTGATTTAACGATTTGGAAAATGCAAAGTTTTAATCCCTAAGTACAATGCGGCTTCAAAATTGCATATGGATCTTTCTAGAATAAGTACTGCTCACGTCGGATGAGCTACGGTCCTAACAAAATGGACAACATGGTTTTACTATCGAGATTGCCTAACTTCGTAATTTAAGGATTCTAATGAACTTGTAAAAAACCATTAAACTACAAAAGGTCGATTTACATGATTCTGCGACTGTAGATCTCTAAATTTCCAAATCCGCAGGAAACAACAACGCTTAATAAGCAAAGGCTTCTATCAAGAAAATCTTAAGATTCAGGATGAATAAACAAATCTCGTAAAATAAGGATTACTCCCCTTCACGATTGAGAGTAACAAGGATCCGTTTTCTAAGGGTTCATCGGAACATGTGAAATAACATTTGTTCTTAAGAAGATGGATTATTTGATTTCAGTATCTAGAATAACCAGATTTGGGAATCGCAGCATAACGAAAACTCCTAAAAACAAGGATCACCCGGCTTGTTCTTTGGGAATGTCAAGATCCATCATCTTATTCATAAAAAGTTTTTGAAGAATCCTAACAACGTAGACAAAGGACAACCTGATTTAACGATTTAGAAAATGCAAAGTTTTAATCCCTAGGTGCAACGCGTCTTCAAAATTGCATATGAATCTTTCTAGAATAAGTACTGCTCACGTCGGATGAGCTATGTTCCCAACAAAATGGACAACTTGGTTTTACTATTGAGATAGCCTAGTACGTATCTAAAGGATTCTAATGAACTCGTAGATAAATGTTAGGCTATAAAAAGTCGATTTGCTTGATTTCTGCAACAGAGGATGTCTAAATTTCTAGATCCACAGGAAACAACGACGCTTAATAACTAAGCGCTTCTTTCGAGAAAAGCTTATGATTCAGGATGCATAAACAAATCTCCTAAAATAAGAATTACTTGCTTTCCTGATTGAGAGTAACAAGGATCAGTTTTCTAAAGGTTCTTCGGAACATGTGAAATAACATTTGTTCAAAAGAAGGTGGATTGTTTGATTTCAATATCAAGAATAACCAGATTTGGAAACCGCAGCATAAAGAAAACCCCTAAGAACAAAGATCACCCGGCTTCTTCTTTGAGAATGTCAAGATCCATCATCTTATTCATAAAATGTTTTTAAAGAATCCTATCAACTTAGACAAAGGACAACCTGATTTAACGATTTGGAAAATGCAGAGTTCTTTTCCCCAAGAGCACCACGACTCCAAAATTGCATATAGATCTTTTTAGAATAACTACTGCTTACGTCGGATGAGCTTCGTTCCCAACAAGATGGACAACTTGGATTTACTATTGAGATTGCCTAACTTCGTAATTTAAGGATTCTAATGAACTTGTAAAAAAATGTTAGACTATAAAAAGTCGATTTACATGATTCTGCGACTGAGGATCTCCAAATTTCCAAATCCGCAGGAAACAAGGACGCTCAATATGCAAGGGCTTCTTTCAAGAAAAGCCTAGGATTCTGGATGAATAAACAAATCTCCTAAAATAAGGATTACTCGCCTTCACGATTGAGTGTAACAAGGATCCGTTTTCTAAGGGTTCATCGGAACATGTGAAATAACATTTGTTCTCAAGAAGATGGATTATTTGATTTTAGTATCTAGAATAACCAGATTTGGGAATCGCAGCATAACGAAAACTCCTAAAAACAAGGATCACCCGGCTTGTTCTTTGGGAATGTCAAGATCCATTATCTTATTCATAAAAAGTTTTGAAAGAATCCTAACAACGTAGACAAAGGACAACCTGATTTAACGATTTGGAAAATGCAACGTTTTAATCCCTATGTGCAACGCGGCTGCAAAATTGCATATGGATCTTTCTAGAAAAAGTGCTGCTCACGTAGGATGAGCTACATTCCCTACAAGATGGACAACTTGGTTTTACTATTGAGATTGCCTAGT
>JAMXBB010000347.1:0-11905 GCA_024138015.1 Lumnitzera littorea | reverse complement strand
TAGTTAAATAAATAAAACCTGCAAAAACATTAGTTATGGTACAAATATTAAAGAATTAATGAATAAGTAAATAAATTACACTTAATAAGGTGATTTTTAGAGATTAATTTTAATTTTGGAAAGTTGAATAGCTAGCCCTCTAATTATCTCTAGTGGAGTCATCAAGCTATCGAGCCTAGTTTTTTCTCCCGATTTCTATAAATAAGTCTTCTTTGAAAATATTTTTTGAAGTCACCACCCAACCGAAGTTAGGAAAAAAAGTTAAATTATAACCAATTTAGTAAATTGGTTATAATTTAGCTACTAGTCTTTTCAATAAAACCAATTTTGTAAACAGTTTTAAGAACCAGAAAAACAGATCTGGGGGTTAAGATTTTTAAGCCCTTACGAGTACCATCAACTTTTCAATTTTAACCTTAATCTTAAAAATCACCTTTCAAAAAACTACTCTATAAAGCGAAACTCAATTATTGGTTAACGAATTAAATAATTTAAGTAATTTAAACTAAAAATGGAAAAATGAGTTTTTCATTTTTTACTGTCACCCTATAGGTATCTACGTACCCACTATTTAGAATCAAACATACGTAATTCTTTTTTATAAAATGTTAGTGCGTAGGTTTGTTTTAATTTTGGAATCACTTCGAGTTTACATTTTTAAGTAGGTTTGACTTTATTAAAAAAGAACCAAAGTGTCTTAATTTGGGGTTTTATTGGTGTAAAGTTCTAAAAAAGCGTCCTAATTTTAAAAAGATCATTTACTTTTATTTATTTTTTGAAAACCGATTTTCTAAGTGTCAAAACGATTTTTATTTACTAATTTATTTATTCCATTATTATTATTTTAAAAATTATTTTTTATTTTTTATTTTATTTTTATCTATTTCTATCACGCTTTAAAATAAAAACCCCCTTTTTTCTTACCTTTTTCTTTTTTTTTTCTTCTTCTATAGTTTTTTTTTTTTTGTGATTACAATTACAATTACATTTACATTAAAGAAAAAGATAAACAACAAAATGAAACGAACAACAAAGTAGCAAATGAAGGCTAGACCAAATGAGACAGACGCAAGCGTAAGTTAGTGCAAGATTCGAGTCGAGTCGAATCGAATCAGTCAAGTCAGATGTCTAGATCGAGTCGAGTTAATGAACTTCAATTGTAGCAGTCAATGAAGGTCGGTTCCAAACGATCTTGGGGACAAAATGATCGGGGAAAGAGAGATTTGTGGCTATTGTATTGGATTTGGTAGGGGTAGGCTAAGTACCTTGGCGTGGGGTAGTGGTTTTGGTGGTTCTCGAGAGTAATGGAAAGCAGCGATTAAGGGTACGTTAGGGTGGTGGTGGCTACAACTTAAAAGGGCGTTAGGGCTTGGGTTATAGACCACCACCAAGTCAGTCGTAGTGGTGGTTTCAGATGAGGATGCATAGAGAGATAGATCTGAAGAGAGAAAGAGTGAGAGGAAGAGAGAGAAGAGAGAGATTGAGAGGGAGAAATCATGTTTTGATGCCCAAAGGAGGATGGGAGGGTCTGATTTATAGCCTCCCGAGCTCACACGAGCTTAGAAAGTTCGTTAATGGCTGAAATCTACTATTAATGTCTTATGTTAAAAAATTTAATTTTTGTGATTTTCCAAGCTTGATTCAAGTAAGTGAAAGGATGGATAAAGACAAAATTTTTATTTCAATTCGTAATATGCTAAGTGTACCAAATCATGTAGTAAATGGGATAAAAATATGACCCCAAATCAAGCACTTAAAGGAGGGAAGAGCTGAAATTCTAGAAAAAAAAAAAAAAAGAAGAAGAAGAAGAAGAAAAAGGTTGGGGATAAGGCCATGTGTAGGGCACGTGGCTTATGTGCACTGCATGGGCACATTTGAAAAAAAATGGGGCGCACTTGATGCTCTGGTCGTGTTTGAAACAAGGCCTTAGCCTCTGTTCAATAATCATACAAACCAAGTTTAACCTAGTCCAATCCATACACACTTGTTATTATTATTATTATTATTATTATTATTATTATTATATAAGAATAAAATAAGCTAAAAACTAAAATTAAATACTTATTGATTAAGTCCTATCTTAATTGCACATATTATTATTATTATTATTATTATATGCTTTTCCTTTTAAAAGAAAAAGGCACTTTATGCTTGGCGAGATTTGAACTCCAAACCACCAACTTAATGTAATACTAATTCTAAGTGCTTATCCATTAGGCCGTTGGCTTGTACACATATAGAGTAAATCAGCTTGAGTTAGATTTAAATCTAAATCTAAGTCCAACGGTCCTTTTTTTATTTTATCTAAACTAAAAATTCTATTCTATTAAATTATCTAAAAAATTTATTATTTTCTAAACTTCCTAGATCCTTTATTTTTTGTGACTTTTTAGTTTTTTTTTTTTTGTATTTTCATAATTTTCTTATTTTTTGGCTTTTCTTAAATTTTCTATTTTTTGTATTTTCCTAAAATTTCTTATTTTTTGGTTTTTTTTCTAAATTAGGACCCTTTATCCTATTCTAAAAATTCTAAACAATAAAAAGGAGACAAAAATAGAGTACCTACATACAAAAGATGAAAAAAAAATTTCATATTTTAAGTTGCCCCGTATTTATATACAGGTGCCTACATATCTGTTATTCAAAATCAAACTTATATAATTCTTTCTTTTTTGGAAAATATTTTAGCATGTGGATTTGTTTTAATTTGGAAAAGACTTGAGTTTAAATTTCTTAACTCTTGCAATTTATTTTGAAAATCTTCTAAAGGGTCCTAATTGATTTGTTTATTTTGGAAAAATTTCTAAAACATCCTATTTTAGAAAAGAATTAGTTAATGTTTTTTTTTTTAAGAAAAGCTGATTTTCTAAGTGTTAAATAATTTTTTATTCTTTTTATTTTCTCTATTTTATTATAAATATTTATTTATTTACATTATTCATTTTCTTAATAAAAATAAAACCAAGACTACTGTTTTTTTTTTTCTTTTTCTTTCTTTTTGGCTTTTCTTTTTTTTTTTTCTTTTCTCTTTTGGAGTTACAATCGCAATACAATAAATAAATAAAGAAAAAAAATAACAACAACAATAATTCGAATTGAAGGAGGGTAGGACCCTTAAAGAAACAAAATAAATAAAATAAAATAAAGAAGGTAAAATGGGGTGTCTACAAGTATAAAAGCAAAACTTTACCTTTAACACCAAATGAGGTTTCAGCCAGAGAAACTGCAAGGAGAAGAGAAATCACAAAGAACACCATAATGAAGATAGCTAAACTTAGCTATCTTTGTATCAATCACAGGTTTCTTCTTCTTCCAAACACTACTTTTTGTATTTAGAGCTCGGCTTGGCTTGTGGTTTAAGAGAGCGTCATCTATATATATAACTGAGAAGCCAAATAGCGGATAAATAAATGAGACAAAAACTTGTTACAATGCGAGAGAACTGAAGTTAGGTTTTATTTGCAAAAGACATAGTGGATTTCACTAAGGCTAAATATTCATTTATAATCTAGATCGAGCTTATTTGCTATCAATAATAACTAGAAAACTAATTAATTAAAATATCTCCATGATGAGCATTGATATATTAAATAACTAGCTTATGCTTGTGCTATTCAAAGATGACTTTTGTTTGTAAAATTGTCTTCATGTTTAGATGAGATGGAATTTTATAACAATATAATGAAGTTGTGATTCCAAATCCAAACATAACACTGTATATTCTTCTATATTTACATATCATTATATAGATCGTTTCTTTCCAAGTCAAGATCTCAATTAAATATTTGATTTGCCATTTTTAGTTTGTAAGCCCATCTTTATTGTAGCCATTTTTTGAGTGATGCGACGGATTTGAGCCCGAAGAGAATCTTGGGAGGCTTCCACCAATCCATCGGAAGAGAAAGGTGAGGCCTTTGTGGATAAATGCTCCCCTTCCAAGCTTATGCATTGGGAATAAGATTCATGGCAGTTGAATGGAATGAGCATCCTATTCCTCTTAAGACTAAGATTAACAACCTTGTCAAATTCTTGCGAGATTTTAAAACATATTGTTTCATTGGTTAATTAAAAAATTTGTGGATTTGAAAACGTGCAAGTGAAAGCCTAAAAAAACTCATATATATTGGTAGGGGATCAATTGAAATACCATTTCAAACAAATCGAAACTCCTTATAGTATGGTATCATTTTCTTTGGCATAATATACCTTGTTGTTTCAACTTTAGTTCTACTATTTAAGGTTGCCTATCTAGAGCATTCTTAACCATAAACACTCAAGCTATTATAATAAAAGGGTAAGACTAGCGATTCATATTAGCAGGTCGTATCCCATATCCCTACTTGTGTCGAATTGGCGTCAATGCCAAAAACATGTGAAATTGAGTAAAGATTATAAATAATTAAGGTATAACGTTGTTGTGTTTATCCTCATCCTAATTGTGTCATCTTTATCATATCACGTCTTGTGTTTTCTCTCTATAATTGTGTGGATAATCAAGTCGTGTCATGTCTCGTGTTATCATATCGTGTCAGCAATTGCCATTCCTATAAATGGGACTTTAAAAAATTAGAGCTCCATTATTCTCTATTAGAGGTAGAAGGTTAGGGTGACTTAGTTCAATCTAGTTGATCTCTAAGAACCGAATTAAACCATTAGCTATAGTTCAGTCTTTCATCATTTTGAACCAATGGATTGGTTCATTTCATAGCTTCAACATATATAATTAATAAAAAGTTCTTTTTCATTAAAAGTAATGAAGTAATTGAGCAAAAGACCATGCTCATTATAGAAATATTTATAAAATATCATATTTAAAGTCATAAGAAAAAGGAGAAGACAAAGAGAAAAAAGTTATGCAAAATACTATTTTAATTACTTATAACTAACAACTTAGTATCCTATAATTTTAACCATTAAATATATTTATATAGTAATTACTAAATGAATTTAAACACATCTAACAAATTTCTCAATTCTCATTCATTACTTACAAATCTTTTATTTCTTAATTACTAATGCAGTTGCTATTGTTTTACTTATCAATTATTTTAATTTATCAATATTGTTATTATTTGAAAAATTCATTACACTTTTTATTTGGCTAATATTTGCTATGGCAATAAGAATTTTTTTCTTTGAAAAATTTATTACATTTTTTTTATTTTACAAATATATATTATTGGCATTCTTCTATATTATGAAATCTAAACTTTTTTTTATATTTTTTGTACATATAAGGTGAATACATCATCTATAAATATATATATATATTCTAAAATGCTGAATTCGATTTTAGTTTAATCGGCTCCACCAAACTAATTAGAAATTTTGTATGCAGTTGTTTGTAACGAACCAAACCATAAAAAGGACTATTATTACAATTCGAATCTGTCCGATTTATGGTTCTGTTTAGTCTTATCTTGACCCCTAATTTGAGACATTATAATTCAAACCGTCACATTTAATACTCAAGTTGTGTTCATGCATGCCAA
The DNA here is from genome assembly GCA_024138015.1 of Lumnitzera littorea. Classification (NCBI taxonomy): domain Eukaryota; kingdom Viridiplantae; phylum Streptophyta; class Magnoliopsida; order Myrtales; family Combretaceae; genus Lumnitzera; species Lumnitzera littorea. The sequence goes on along the minus strand of JAMXBB010000347.1, from coordinate 6,413 downwards.
TGTCATTAACTCGGTTATCTATCACAGAGCAGGTAATTTAAACCAATCATGGCATCGGCATCATTTCCTGCTTGCCCAATTCAATATTATTGAGGTGCTGGCATTGATGTGATGCAATGCATTGGCAATGTATCAAAAAACTATATCATCATTTTTTTCGATGGAAAAAAAAATTAAAAAACTATATCATCTTAAAATAATATTCTTTTAATATATCAATAAAATATAGAAAAAAGTAAAAATTAAAAAAAAAAAAAAACCTTTAGATGGCTAAATTAATGGTCCAACATATTTTAACAAAAGGAAAAGAGACTCAATTTTTGTCGGCCCAATTCATTTTCAACTATCATCGTTTCTCTCTCTCTCTTTTTTAGTGTTAACAGCAGTAGCACAGCACCCTATATGGATCGCTCTATCCACCAAGAGAATGATATTTGTCTTTTCGATTTCTTTTGGATAATTTTAAATTATTTTTTGTTATTAATAAACAACGATATGTTGGAACTTGGAACTTGCTTGCAAGTTTCCATAAAAATTTAGAACCCGTGCTAAAAGTTTTACGATTTTGAATGCACTTTTTGCCTCTCTTTTGTTTTTGGCGATTATATAAATTTCAACAATTATATTAGATTGTATTGAGAATTTAGTATCATATGGTATAGTAGGACCTACATGACTATTTCAAAAGGTTTTGGAGCTTGATTGATTATATATAAAGTTATAGAATACGTTTGAGAGAATCATAAAAACTTTTCACATCTCAAGCATTTCATTTATTTTATGATCATTTATATTAATAGTTTTATTCAATAAGTATTTTTATTTTCTCAAATTTTCAAGTCACGTCTTATGTCCAATAACCACCGTGTAACATGCTGTCTTCTCGTGCTTATTGGCTTAAAGCTTCGAAATGCCAAATGACTCGTAGTGGAGAAGCAATATCGAATGCCAAAGTTAAATTGAGTTGGTAATTTTGGTATTCTCCCACATTAAATTTGACATGGTTTAGTTACTAAGAGCTAAAACTCATATTACACACTTCTATTCTCAAAATCACACTATAGGTAGAGATGTTGGAGAACTTCTCTTTTAAGAACAATTAAATCTCATAATGGAACTAAACAAGCAGACTTCATTCATATGACTAGGCACTTAACTAGATAGGAAGATGTGAATATAGGGAACATATCCACACATTTATTCCTTTTTCACTTCAATGATTTTGGATAAGCACAAGAGTTGTCTTAATTTGGTGAGCCCTTAATACAAACCCATTGACCAACAAAGAGAGCATCACAGTTGAGATTAGGATTAATTGAACTAATGTCTTCTGTAGTCAACTTGAAGGCTTGTGTTATGCTAAAACAAGTTTCTTCATTTTGCACTCCATGCACCGAATCACACTTTGGTGTGTTGGGACTTGCACCATTGATGAATCCACGACTTCATGTTTAAATCAAATAAATATCAATTAGAATATCATTTGCTTATTTCATAGGTATGCTTAATGAGAAATGAAAAAGCTTTTGGTGTGTATAATATTAAGAAAATGATTTAGAAAAGAAGATATTGTTTGGTTTGCAAAATGGATATACTAATCCTCCCTCAAGAGACACTATAATAATTTCAAAAATTTGTTTGTCTAATAACTGGTAAAAATCTTGCCATTTCACAAAATAAAAATTTTATAGAAACCTCCCAAAAAAAATAATTCCTTTCATTTTTCTAAATGAGCCTGTAATATGATTTTAAGAGAATCATACTATACAGTATTTTATGTATTATATTATTCCATTCTCCTTATATTTCGTCGTCATGGTAACCAATTACAAATACAACATAAGTCTACTAGATATTAAAATCTTCTAATCTATCACATTAGAGAACATTTAATTCTTTTAACATATCAATTAGATTATTTCTTATTATATTTCAATACATTGCATTGTTGAAAATGTGGCTTTTTTATATCACCCTATATAAAAACTAGTAAAAATTACAAACAATCACCTTAAATTTTAACTTAGATATAGATTAACCTTCGAAACTTTTAAAGTATAGCTTTTAACCTCTTAAAATTTGATAAATTGATAATATAAAGAACATTTCATTTTTTTTAGTTTAAAAAAAAAAGTCACATTATAGTCAAAGTTCATAGGGTTTTAAAACATATTTTAATAAGTTTATGAAATTTTTTAGTACTGAAATCAAAATTTAAAGAGTTTATTTTTAACCTGTGGAAATTGTTTACTAATTTATTAAAATTTAAAGGGTCAAAAACTACATATAAAAAGTTTAAGAGATTAATTCACGTCTAAGTCAAAATTTATTAAATTATTTACATTTTCTCCTAAAAACTATAGTATGTGAAAGAGATGCAACATAAGATGCATAACAATGTATTTTCCTCTTAGGTGCAAGCCGAAGTACCCTTGGTGCATGCAAGCATAAGTTACAGTCAGCATGCATTTTCCGTGGAAGAAAATGACGTCAGTGTCAAATTTTTTTATATATTCAATCCGCCTCTAAAGCTTTTTTGCGACAGGTTCTGAACCGAGTTTCTAGTAATGTAATTAAACAATTTGGAAGCAAAACTTGCTGCCATTGAAAGAGCTTCTAGCCTCAGAAACTACGAAAAGAAGACATAAAAGCCAAAACATCTCAAGAAAAAACGTTCCTTTGCTGATCTAGCCATGTGTGTGTGTGTTTGAGATAGAAAATGGGAGAGCGTTTCTTTTCTCTTTTACTTTCTTTAGGGACTTCTCTTATGTGGAGCTTGGCATTCGAAGATACCCCCATTTAAGTCCTATTTATGAAAAATTATTCATTAATTGGACGCATAACACATCCGGCTTTCATCAAATATTAAGTACAATGTTTGACGGATTGCACTATAATAACAATTGTTTATTTTAGAAGATGTTTAATGTGGTATATCTTGCAAACAACTATGGTTATTTAATTATAATAATCAGGCCAAACATACTATACCTCGTAGTATTGAAAAACTAACATCATTTGACGTGGTGTAAATATTAATATCATACATTTTTCACTCATAGCATCCATACTTGATTCTTTAGCATAACAAGAAAAAACTCTTCAAAGTTTAACGAACATTAAAATCATTATAATATAATAGTATAAATATTGGTCTTCTACGAAATAGATTAAGTTTGAATCATTTTTTTTTTCTTGTAATATGTAATATAATTGGAAGGAAAAAAAAAAGTTTAAGAAGCCAAAATAAACAATAAAGGGGTTGATAAATAAGGATTACACTTACGTCTTTCTTTCTTTCTAGTTGAACATCTTCCAAGTTCAAAATAACAACTAAACTCTAAGCAAATAAGGATTGACCATGTTGCAACAAGGCAAGAGGGAAATTTTTATTCTTCTAAAAACAAGAACTTCCATTTATTAATTTACATAGTTTTTGCCCTAATAAATGCAAGATAGCTTAAAAGTAAGGAGAAATAATTGAATATATATATATATATATATAACATTATTGTAACATTATATTACTATAGAATTTCCCATTGAATATATATATGTATGTATATATTTCAATTCTTAAAAAAGGAAATAGAAGAGTAAAGTACTCTACACCCTTTTTTATTTCTATAAATTACTAGAGGATCCTCTAATACTACAATTAAATTTATTAAAGCAAATAATGATTTTGTCATAAGAATATATTGGAATTTAGGGAAAAGTAACAGTTGCTAGGATGGTTGTTCATAATAACCACGGATGGCTGCGAATTTTTTGGAAAGGAATAGATAAGGATTGGAAAAGTTATATCTTAAGACTAACTATTAGTAGAAATAGGTTATGAATTTAAATTTTAATATTTTTTATATAATTTCTTATTGTAGGGAATATTTATTCCAATGTTTATTCCACCTCATCAATTATATTATTAAATTGGGAATATAATAAAAAATACCAATACACCTCGTTTGTATTTTTTTTTTAAAAAAGAATAACTAAAAGTTAGTTGACTATTCTTCTTAATTGAGGACACAATTATTCACCAGTTAAATTGTTTATTTTCTATATTGAGGGAATAAAAATTCTATCTTCCAAAAGATAATCAATATTGTTAGACCCAATTTAGGTGATTCATCCATACATGTGGGAGAGCTAAGGATTAAAGGGAAGAACTAGGCTCGACCGAGAGTTGAACCAAGTTAAACTTGAGTTGAACTGAATTAGACCATACTAATCAATTCAAGTTTGACGACACTAAAGCTAACAACTATTTCTTTTAGAGAGGGAGTAAAAGAGGTACTGTCATGATCCTAAGAGAGGTTTAGTAGGATTATCTAAAATTTATATATCATGTATGCACTCATGGTACGAAAATCACCTTATAAGTCAGAAATTGCAAAACTCTAAATAATTAATTACTAAGGTTTTCCATCTTTTAATTGATTTACTTACTTTAAAATATAATTAACTATGAATATCTGATATTCCATGTCCTATAAAATCATAAAGAGTCAATATCTCCTACCAAACAATAAGATAGGGTAAATCAACTTTATAAATTACAAGAAATACTAAAATTATACATAATCCTAATACATAAATATTTTTACATATAATATTTCTATATCAGTTATTTACTTCTCAATTAACTCTAACATTATCAAACCTATCTTCAATTTGCACTCAACAGTCGAAATTCATCTTAATCCCAACTTAAATAAACCTGCAAAAGAAACTATAGGGGAATGAGCAAACCACAACTCAATGAATTCATTCATCAATACTACCATTTAAGTAAATTATCAAACATTATTAACACACATGTAAGTTTATCTACACACAAAATGAATGTATGCACGATGAATGTAAACAACACATTTATAGGAGTCCAAAACTATGGAAGGTATAGATTTACGTTATGTACACATCGATTATCCTTTGTACTTACTCACATAAAGCACCTCAGCCTAACTATATGAGGCTACCTGGGGAGTATCGTCCCTTTAGACGACACTCAACTATTACCTTAGCCAAAAAAGAAATACCAGTCTGAACAAGTAGACCCCAACTAAAGCCATCTACTGAACATATCCAAGGCCATACCGACACAATTATGTCAGTCCTCTCGCAATCAAAATATATCTAAGGCTCAACGGGCATAATCATATGAGTCTTCTCGCAATCAATTGGAGATACAATGCCAACTTTGCCTCAACGTCAAAAGTATCATCAATGGACACTACAAGCCCTCACAAAAATCATATAAGAATCTATTTAAGATTGGAAAAACTTTTTCAAAAATTTTGCAAAGCTAGCACCCTTTATAAATATACCAACTGAATCATAGACATACTACAAATATAGCTAATTATTTTAGTCAAATATTTATATTTACTGATTTAAAAAGATGGTCATACGGATGATAGCATGTAGGCAAAAGAGTCAATCAATAAACAATCAATATCGATCAATAAGCGACATATCAAAACTCCCTCACCTGGATTAATTCTCACTCTCAAAGCCTTTACAATTCCCAAAACTCGATAATTAAGTACCTTAAAAATAATAAGACTTATAAGTATTCGAAAAAGCTAGGCTCTTCAGCTAACTAAATGTTTATTATAGTTTTCCTAATACCCATTATAACACAAGTATAACATGAACACAGTTTCTATTCTTTTCAATTTATCTTAAATCTTCAATCGTGTATAGTTTTTTAATTATAACATCAATATTTATAAACTTATTATCAATTTTTATCGTTTTTAGACATACTTTCACATAGTGGGATCTATTTTAGATGTTGAAATCCACATTTTTCATTATGGGAGTAAATTGTTACGCATAAAGTTATTTTGATCTATAATTTTAATTATAAATTATAAGCTATTATTTATTATTTTATAATTTAATTAATTTCTAAATTTTATATTTTTAGAATATTTTATTTTTAAGTTCATTTTTACATTAATTTCATTATTTCTTCATTTTAAGCTTAATTTACTGATTATATTAATTTTGTTGCTATTGTAATTTTATAATTAATTAATTATTATTATTTTCTAATTATTTTCCTACCTTATGGCTTGATTGGATATTTTTGAAAAATTACTGACATGGTACTTTCTCATTGGTCTACATAGCAATTTTTTTATTTTCCCTAATTTTTTACATTTCTTAATTGTTGTATTATTATATATATTTATATGTCGTAATAATTAACTAATTAATATTATATAGGCTTTATTTTCTTTTATGGGTTTCGGCCCAACCTATGTACTGATATATATATATATATTATTATTATATTATATCAAATAAATATATTATATGTATGTGCTTATATGCATATACATAAGTACATATATATTCTTTATAATTTATTATATGTACTTATACTTAGTATATTATTATAT
>JAMXBB010000346.1:0-11915 GCA_024138015.1 Lumnitzera littorea | reverse complement strand
TAATTAAGTAGAAAAATAATAAAATAGAAAATTTTGAATTAATAATTTTAAAACCTTAAAAATAAGTAAAAATAGGTAATTATAGTAAAATAGGCTTAAAATAAGAAAATTATTATACGATCTAAGTAATTATTAAATCGTAAATAAATTAAGAAAAAGTTTAAATTAATATTTTATAACTTTTTATGTTAAAATAATGAATTTTGTGATATTTTTATATCACAATTCAAACTGCGAGTTATAACGTTCAAAATAAACCTTATTACAAGAAAATACGCTAAAAAAGGATTATAAGTTCATAAAAATTCAAATTAAATCGAAAAAGTTATACGTAATTCGATAAAAAGCTTGAATCGACGATTTTATGTAAATCAATAACTAAGTTAAGTAAATAATATGAATTACGATACTTGTTTAGTTTTTAATTCCTAAATTTACTACTTTTCGTATTTCTTATTCTCAAGTGATCTCGACATTAACCCTGAGTTGCTGATAGACTATTACAACCCTTAAGTTGATTATGACTGAGTAAGTTTTTTCTAATGATTTCATACTTGTATATATAGTTAGTGAATTTAAATTGTTATTATTAATTAAATATTGTATGAGGTTAGGTTATACTTGTGTATGATACTGTTTATTGATAGTGAATTTATCTTAAAATATAATAACATATTGGTTCTTGCATGGTCAATTTAATGGGAATTAATTGTCTATGACTTTATTGATAATTGAGTAATAAGACCTAATTTTATTCGACTTGAAAGAACTAAATCGAAACATACATAATCATACACTGCATAATGAATTCTGATAGTCACATTACACAGAATTAGCAAGGGACCATACTTGGGTTGATTATTTGTTGTTATAGATTTTGTATGATACACACATATGATATGACCTTACCTTGGCTTGTGGGATCACTAGGCATTGGAGGCATCAACTGCTTAGTTAGGGATTAAGTTTAAAAGCCTTTGTTTAGTGATGAATGAGGGTTACGTAAACCTACTCATAATCATACGTAAAACTTGATTTTGATTAAAACTGAGAATGGATATACCATTACATTTTGTATACGAAACATGAAGTTTCGTTATTGTAAAAGTTCTAATATGATACTTGGATCTGACTATTGCTAATGTATCTCCAACCCTAATTTCGGAGAGCGTTAAATTTGAGTTGCTTGCAATATCTGGTTATTTGCATGTATTTGTATAGCATACTAATTGTTCATGCATTTATTTGATTGAATTAATTGTTGTATAACTTGTTTGTTGAATGGTTAAGGGAATTATCCGCTAAGCTAGTTAGTTTATACACTTATAGTATTTTTTCGCAGGCTGATCTATTCGTAAAATCGGGTCGTCGTATGCTTGAGATTAGTTATACATTAGGAGGTTGATGTGAGAATAAAATGTGATATGAGGGCACTTATGATACTGAATTTAGTCTTAGAATCTTATTATGTAATATTATATGTGGATAGTTTGTAATATGAACTCTTATCATCTTTTTATCTATAAATCTCTCTATATATGTATTTTATATTCCAATAGCTAGCTATTATTAGTATGAAATAATATTGCTTATATGTAGCGTTATATATCGTATAAAGGGTTGTCAATTGAAAGAGAAATCAATCTACAGTCCTTTATATGATATACAACGACTATTACAACTAGCTATCTCGGGTCGTGACATCATCTCTCTTATGTGGAAGTGGAATGCATGCATCTCTTCTCTCCAATACTCCATCAAGGCTATGATCAAATGTCAATTAAGCTATACGAATGGTATCTGCCTAATATTGAGAAAGCTAACCTACTTAAAGCAACAAGACATTCATGGATCTATCGGGATCTCTTATCTATCTTTACATTTGAATATGGCCTCTCATCTAATGAATTTCTAGGCTTTAGACCCATCGCTCGAGCCCAACTCAAAGGCTTATAAGGTCTATTCAGGAGGATTCTAACATCTCAACTCAGCCAAGATGAACTCTAATGCCAAGAAGGCTAGAAGATGATCTCCTTAAAAGCCTATCTTGGACATACTTTGCTCCTCTCCATTCCCTACCCTTATGCTAAGCTCACTAATGCCAACTTACTATGTACTGAGAACCCTAATGCTAACCTACTAAGTGTTAAGGCTAAGGTTCTTGTATGCTGAGCTCTCCTATCCTATTTTGTTAAGCTACTACCTTACTCAATCACTTCGGTAGCCTTCGGTATAGCTCAGCAATAGCACTCTAGGATGTTACCATATCTAGTATTGCTATAATGACAAAATGCCACCTATCATTCACTTTTTCTAACATTATACTATATTTCTTTTCTTTTCTTTTTTTTAATTATCACATATACCCCTTTGGATTATATTAGGTATCTCATTTATAGCTTTACCCATTTCTGTAAATTTTTTTATTTCCTTTGTTGCCCTAAGAACTTATTTATAAATATTCCATAATCCTCTAAGTCGCAATCACCTAATTCCATTTATATTAATGAATATTCTCCTCTATTCTTGCAAGATAACATTCTCTAAGTACATTTTCAAGACTTCTCTCTTATTAATTAACAATTGATTAGTCTAAGAGGCGTATCCATCTTAGCTTAGAATATCATATTGCTTGGTGATTTCAAACAGCTTACCCTTTCTTTGAGATGTTGTTCATACTCCTTTTCACCTATTAAGACCTTTTATCTCTTCTAGTTCTTTCTATAACACGATACTAGATCATTATTCTTTATTATCATATCATAATGAGTATACTAGTGGGTAATTGTCCTATAAAATTCACTTCTTGGTCGGTTATGTTCTATTTAAATCGATCTTGGAATAGCCTAGAAATGTTTAATTGAAAGTTTTGATCCTCCTCAAATTTCTTACTATCATCTCACTATTACTATTTTAGGGTACCTGAATACATATTCAATCATAGTTTATCTAACATCCCTACTTCACTTCCTATATACTATTTAATAATCATCTGTCCCTTATAGTCAAACATAAGTATTTTATAATGATATCATACCGTTTGCCTAAACATAACATAAAGATCTCAATGCCCACTTCATACTTATTTTGCTTCACTTGCACCTACTTATAACTCCAAAAATAGTAGTCTTCGATTTATTATTCATTAAAGGTTAAAGGATTCATAACCTGATTTTAACCTTATAATATAGTTTTTACAATTATTCTTATATATGCAAAGAACTTTGAATATTAGTCACCTAAAATACATTTGATCTTTTTTAACCCTTAACTACAAATATATAAAATGTTATAGCATATGCAAATATATCCAAAAGAATATACGTTCATAAAAAAGTGCAACAATATCTACGATGAGATCAGTATGATATCGACATATATGAACAACTAATAAGGGATTCACTCTAATTTTCCCAACAAAACATAACCGACTATCATAATATTTCCATCGCTTAAATCACCAATAACAACTATTCATTCAAAAGAATTCTACCATATTTATTCTCTAGTTAAATAATTATTATTTTCTCTTATTGATTCAGTACTTTATATCTCCATAGAAAATTAAAAATAGTAATTGTTTCATATACCATATCATTATCAAACTCCTCAATACCATTATTAACTATTATCTCATATGTTGCACTCTCATTCTGTATAAGATCTGCTTTTAAGTTAGGTCTTGATTCATTTTTTAAATCAGCTTCTAACTTTTCCCTCATTACTTTATTATTTCTTAAGATTCTCTTACATACCATACTTTATTTTGTCCTCTATTACACTATCTCATATTATACTAAACATTAAGTTGATATCATCTTAGAATTCTTTAAGTTCTTAATTCACCGGTAGTTCATTAGACAATTGGTCTAGGGTGGGATCCTTTTAACTTTAAAGGTTTTTCTTTAACTACTCCAATTGATTCGAGAAAATATGAGAAATCAGTTAATAATCCTTTAAGGGTAACATCTACAAATACATGTTGTGCTATTCAAAATACAAGTCGTACTAATAGGGTAACGTCTCTATCTTTTACCCTTACTAAAGTGTCTCACTAACATTCGCTAAGTCGTAATCTTTTATTTTCCATCAATCTTTAATCAATGGCACTATCATAGTATATTTATTATTCTAAAGACTCAAATTAATCTCCATTATTATCAACTACAACACATCCCATTAATGGACTTTTCAATACTCCAATCTATGGCATTAAACATATCCCAAGTAATCATTTCTAACATTATTTTTAGCCTAAAGTTTGAGATTGGTAACATAATAGAGGTGTAGAGACTTGGGAATCTAGATGAAACTATCCAACTGGTACAAGGAGTTAAAAGGTAGAGGCAAAGTCAGCTTAGCCAAGCAATAGGCAGCTAACCTGCTGTGCTAAGCAAACCTGGCATGCCAAATCGACCTGCATATGATCAAGCTCATTATAGTTTCGAGGTTGACTACTGAAGTCAAGTGTTGAGCAAACTTGATGATAGCTGAGGTAAGACTAAGGTTGGGGAGCTTAAGGTCAAGGAGGACCAACTTCAAAACTTAGGATGGAAGACTTAAGAATTTAAATGTTTCAAGTGCCTTGGTTTTGGACATGTGGCTAGTCAATGTCTAAACCGACTTATCATGACCATCAAGTCAGAGAAGCCTTAGTTCAAAGTAGAAAGTGCTAGTAAAGGTGAAGAGGAGGAGGATGCCAAGGAGTGTTTTGATGAGTTCCCAGAAGACCTAGAGGCCTTTACTCGACCTGAGTAAGGGGAACAATACCTTTTTATGGTTGTTTAAAGGGTTCTCAATATAGGTGCTATGAAGGAAAGTGAGTAGTAGGAGAACCTCTTTCATACTAATTGTCGAGTGAGTGGAAGTTTGTGTGATTTAATTATTGATGGAGAGAGTTGTACCAATTTTACAGTATAAAGAGTGTGAGGACCCCAAAATTCCGGACTTATCCTTACCTCCGACCTTATAAGACCCATTAGTTAAGTGATAAAGGTAGATTCTAGGTCACCAAGTAGGTGAAGGTGTTGATCTCCACTGGAGAGAGGAACATGGATGAGATACTGTGTGATGTTCTGCCAATGTGCGCTTGGTCCATACTATTAAGCCAACCATGGCTATTTGATATTAAAATACTCCATGACAGGTATAGGAGCACTTACATGTTTTAGAAGGATGGAAAAAGGGTTGTATTGACCCCAATAAGCCCTGAAGAAGTCCAAGAATCACATGAGAAGATTTCTAGATCTTTATAGAGGAAGTCCCAGATGATTTCTCAAGCACAATTTTCTAAGGATATTAAAAAGGGAGAATTTTTTATTTCTGTTGATAAGGAGACTACTTGAACTAAAACGAGATAAAGTTTTGCTAGCCAAGATGTAAGCCTTGCTTTAAGAATATGCCAACTCGTTTCCTGCCAAGGGGCTTATGCCCTATCCAAGGTATAGAGCATTACATTAACCTCTAACTTAGAGTTGCTTTGTCTAACCAACCTACCTATAGGCTTAATCTCAAGTAAGTAGTTGAACCGAAGAAACAAGTTGATGAGCTAATTGAACATAGATATGTCAAAGTGAGCTCTTGTACCATGCCAGCTATCTTAGTGTCGAACAAGGATGGCTCCTGGAAAATGTGCATTGATAGCTAAGCTATCAACAAGATCGCTGTTAAGTACCGATATCTAATTCTACAATTGGATGATATGTTAGATGAATTGCATAGTATGTGGATATTTTCGAAAGTTGACTTGAAGAGTGACTACCACTAAATCAGAATGAGATCTAGAGATGAGTGGAAGATTGCTTTCAAGACAAAAGGATGGTCTGTTCGAGTGGTTGGTGATACTGTTTATACTTACAAATGCACTAAGCAACTTCATACGATTAATGAACCTTGTTTTGAGATTTCTGATTGGTAAATGTGTTGTTGTTTACTTGGATGATATTTTGGTATACAATACTGACCTTATTTCTCATGTTATACACTTGAGGTCTATATTTGATATCCTCCATACCAAGCGATTGTTTAGTAACCTAAAGAAATGTACCTTCTATTAAAGTAAGGTAATATTCCTAGGAAATGTTGTTTCAGGGAGAGATATCAATGTTGATAATGAGAAAGTCTGAGCTATTGGCGCTAAACAATACTGTTGAAGTTAGGAGTTTTTATGGTCTAGCTTTGTTTTACTGAAGATTCATTCAATACTTTAATTCCATAGCAGCCTTATTGACCAAACTGACTAGGAAGAACTCTGAGTTCAAATGGTTCGAGAAGGCTTAGAACAATTTTGAAGAGATTAAATCTAAGTTAACTTTTGCCTCAATACTTATATTTCTTGACTTTAACAAGGTTTTTGAGCCGGAGTGTGACGTATCTAAAGTAAGTATTGGTGTTACTCTTATGCAAAAGAGCTGATAAGTTACATACTTCAATGAGAAGCTCAGAGGTGCTGTTCTAAATTACTCAGCATACGACAAAGAGTTTTATGCCCTTATTTGAGCACTTCAAAACTGGCAACATTACTTATTGCCAAGAGAGTTCATTATCTATATAGACCATGAATTTTTAAAGCATCTTAAAGGCCAGCAAAAACTCTTCTGATGTCATGCCAAGTGGGTAGAGTTCCTAAAAACCTTTTACTATATCATCAAGTACAAGAAAGAAAGTATAAATGCAATAGTCAACACCTTTTTACGTCAACATGTTCTTATTACTTCATTATAAGTTAGAATACTTAGGTTTGGTACCGTACCTGATTAGTATGAACATGATCCATACTTTGGACCCTTAGTGGCCAAGTACAATATTGGAGGAGTAGTGGATAGGTTCTACTTGAGTCAAAGATTTCTGATGAAGGGGAAGTAAATCTGTATGTCAAATAGTTCTACTTAGGAATTACTTATACAAGAAGCCCATGTTAGGGGCTTAGCCAACCATTTTGGCGTAAAAGAGAATCGTCAAATTGTTAAAAGAACAGTTCTATTGGCTTGAGATAATGAAGGATGTACATAAAGTTCTTAAATGTTGCGAATTATTTAAGCGAGCCAAGGGAAGAAAATAGCCATACGAGGAATATACATCTTTGCTTATACCTAAGTGGCCATGGATCGATTTAAGCATGGATTTCATGCTTGGCCTACCTAAAATACACCAAAAACATGACTCTATTATGGTAATGGTTAATCAATTAAGCAAAATGAGCCACTTCACCTCTTGCTACAAAACTAATGATACTTTATTCATTGGTAACCTCTTTTTGTAGGAGATTGTGTGGCTGCATAGCATCCCAAGGAGTATTACGTTGGATTGTGATGCAAAGTTTGCAAGCTTCTTCTGGTGAACCTTGTCAAAGAAGCTTGGTACTAAACTTATGTCTAGTACTTCTTATCTCCCATAGACAAATGGCTAGACCAAGGCTATGAATAGGATGGTAGGCAACCTCCTTCGAGCTACCATTTAGAAGAATCTAAATGATTGGGATTTATGCCTGCAATCATCGAGTTCGCTTACAACCACTCTACCTATAGCTCGATAGGAAAGTCGCCTTTTAAGGTCATTTATAGACTTAATCCAAACTTACTATTAGATGTGATCACCAGCTCAACCTCTTAAGGAGAAATTCAGCTTAGTCTACAACATGTTAAAGAATTCTAGAAATTGCACAAGCATGTTGCTACGTAGCTCACTCGAACAGTAGCTCGACAATAAGAACAAGGCAATCATGGTCAGAAGAGTATTGTTTATGATTCTAGAGACCTTATCTAGATTCACTTGAGCAAGGAAAGGTTTCGGAAAAAAGGATGAACAAGTTATCTCTCAAGTCATATGACCCTTTCAAAGTTCTTCACAAAATCAATGATAACGCATATGAGATAGAATTACTTAAAGGATACGAAGTATCACCAACCTTTAATGTTGCATATCTAACGCCTTACATACCAGAAGAAGATGACCAAGATTTGAAGGCAAATCTTCAACATCGCTAAGGAGCTAATGGACTGCCGACCTCATAACTCATCACCCGAGCCTTAAGTTGAACTCTAATACCAAGAAGCTAGAAGATGAACTCCTTAAAGGCCCATCTCGGATGCACTTTGCTCTACTCTATTCCTTATCCTAATGTCAAGCTCACTAATGCCAACTTGCTACATGTCAAGAACCGTACTACCGACCTGCTAAGTGCCGAAGCCGAGGTTCCTATATTCCAAGCTTTTTTATCCTATTATGCCAAGGTACTTCCCCATTCAATCACTTCGACAGCCTTTGATACAGCTCAACAGTATCACTCCAGCAACCTGCCATCTCTAGTATGGCTGCAATGACAAAATGCCAACTATCATTCACTTTTTCTAGTATTGTACTATATTCCTTTTCTCTAATTGTTGCATATATCCTTTTGGGTTATACTAAGTTTCTCATTTATAGGTTTACCCATTTTTGTAAATTTTTTTATTTCCTTTATTGCTCTAAGTACTTATTATAAATAGTCATTTTCTTGTAAGCTACAATTGCCTAATTCCATTTATGCTAATAAATATTTTCCTCTATTCTTGCGAGATATTGATGTTAGGTAAGCGGACATATCAAATTTGTAGTAAGCAGATTGAGTCCAAGTATAGATCCCTTAAGGATTTTGATTACTAATACTCACTAAATCTCTATTATTTAACCTACAAATTCGAGTTCGAGAATTTAAAAAAACTAAAATTAATTGCAGCAAATAATAAATTATCACTAAATAAGAATTGTTCAAGAATTGAACAAGAAAGCAATAAAATTATAAACTACTTCGAGATTTGCAAATCGTATTTAGATCTTTACTTCCCCTAGATCTAACATGTGATTTTCCCCAAATATAATCTAATGTATTATTTAATCTTTCTTGACTAGAAGAATTATCTATTAAAGTTAATCACTTTCTCAAGCCAATTAACTCTTATTTTAAAATCACCTATTAAAATTTCTTCTCAATAACATAACCTAAGATTACATTTTTGCACAACGAATTCTCTACACTATAATTCAAGATTTTAGAAAAATCTTGCAAATTATCTCTAATTTTGCAATAGTCTCTTTCAACTATACTTATATCTAATCTTATAAGAAATATCTTGATTCTTTTATAAAATATCAAATTCTAGATTACTATTCATAGAAATAATAATCCAAATGATGAAGCATACATAGTTGAATAAAGAAAAAGAATAAAAAACTAATTAAATCTAATAAAAATCATATTACATGAGTAGATTTAGGTTTCACAAGACTTAGATACCAAAGATTTATTCTCTATGCATCATAAAGCAACAATTTAAAATTAAAAAGTAGAGAAAAATAGATAAAA
This sequence comes from Lumnitzera littorea, assembly GCA_024138015.1. Classification (NCBI taxonomy): domain Eukaryota; kingdom Viridiplantae; phylum Streptophyta; class Magnoliopsida; order Myrtales; family Combretaceae; genus Lumnitzera; species Lumnitzera littorea. The sequence goes on along the minus strand of JAMXBB010000346.1, from coordinate 2,572 downwards.
GAATCATGAAATCTAAGAAAAATTGAATCTTAAAGCCTTCTTTGTGTCTAGCTCTCTCAAGTGTCTTTGGCTTGAAAAACTCTCCAAAAGTTGTCTAAAAAATCTCTCTAAAAAACCTTAAAGGGGCTTTATTTAGGAAACAACAAACTAAAGCCCATACAAATGACACAACCGGGGATACAATTATATCCCTTAGTTGTGTAACTCATTACCAAATTTCTTTACATCTTCTTTTATTTATTTATTATTTTTTCAAAACTAGGAACGATACGGCTAAGGACATAGTTGTGTTCTTTGGTCATGTCGTTCGCTATGATACTTTAAAATTGGTTGTAAATTCACCTAGAAATGACTTAATCACGTCATTCGAAATCACGTCATTCGATCGTATCAATCTTTAAACCTTCATAACTTGCTTATTTTAGCTCCAAATTGAGTGAAACTTAATTTTTTCTTTTCGTTTTCTCATGTAGATCATTTCAAAATTTAAAAAACAAAATTTTACTCAATTAAGTATTAGTATCTAAAAATAAACTTAAATTCCAAGGAAAAACCATGAAAAATCACTAAATAAAATATATCTAATTTAGAGTTTATCAAATATCATTCTCCAAGTACATTTCTCCTCACTCTTTTTTAATCTTGTCCGTAGCTTGAGATTAGTGGTGAGTAGACCTTAACTTTTACTTATGAGTCATATTAAGTGAGAGTCGAGTTATATTGTATTCATTAGTGAGTTACATCTAACATACAACTTCATAGAAGTGACTGATTTTGTTAATACATCTCTTCTTCTTTGATATTTTAAAGGACTCACTAGTTACCTTCTCTACGATAAGTCTTAGTGCTAAACTCCGCTCCTAGGCACATCATTGTCTATGACATCTAAATTAGAGATCCACCTGTAAGTTACAATAAAGAGGAATATATGTTAGTTTGAATAAAAGAAATTTAGCTACAATTGAATTCCAATGTTATATGTCCTCATCTGACCATCCCACACCAGCTTAGATTTGTGGGATGCCTACAATTGAAGCAATAACCTATCAGCAGGTCCTAGATCTATCTATGCTTGCATTTTCATAATGAAACGGTAAGAGCCAATTCAATAGAAGACTACTAAGAAGTATAAAAGACATGTAATGAAATAACAAAATGTAACTATCAATAGGTCATTCATAAATATTACAATGATATTACTAATGGATCCATAAGATATAGATTAACAACCGCATTAAGGGTATCTTTTCCTATTATGTCCTACCTTAAATTCATTACTAAAGCTCCACTTACCATCATTTACAATCTCCTTAAACAATACAAGTCCATTACCAATTGTTGCCATATAGAACAATATAGGCTCTAACATCTCAATTGCATCCACATCTATGGTCAACCTTTGCCTTCAATCATTTCTCTTGCTCAACCCTTAAGCTTCTTCAACTTCCTTAAGCCATCCTTCGCTTTAACTAATATCAAGATTAGAATCGGTATCATCCGAGTCTTTGTCAATATCCTCACAAGCTAGTTCATTCTCTACATCTATTTCTTTGTTGGATTCATTCATGATCATTATGTTACTTTAACGAGGCATGTTATTGGCAGTTGGTATATCACTATATAGAATAAGCTGAAATTGAAACACTTAAGTTTCTACTGAACCCTAACATTACTGTCATGCCCTCCAAAATCATACTCAACAGTTAAGGAGATGTTAATTTCACGAACTTCAACATACATTTCTACCAAACCGCTTACTCTACCACATCTCAGTGAAAATGTTATTAATTGTTGGACGTTATAATCATCATTTATAAGAACAACATAAAACATGTCCTTACTTCCTCCTACAAGGAGACATCTTTGAATCAAATCAACCTGATGAGTCATTATGTAAACCCAGAGTCAGTTACATATTAAGCCAACCAAATGATCATAAGTTACTCCAATTGGTACCTTAACTGCTATTGTCGAGCACTTATCATAGTGCACTCCATCTTCCCCTTCCATAATATTTCTTTTAGTGTAGCAAACCACCTTCAAATTATCCATTTTCACTTGTTTATCACATCAACCCGATAAAATTTAAAATATTGAAACAATCTATATCTTATATGTACAACTATAGATTCATGAATACTCACTGACACAACGATTAAATTTAATATGTAAAAAAATACTCCCTAAGATAATTAGTCAATTCCTAATTATTTTTTATACAAAAACTAACTAATTCAACTAGTTACATTGATACTAAATAAGTCTCCTTATATCCCATATTACAAGTACATGTAAAATAAACTAATGTAGATAATTCGAAACATAAAAAAAGCTTGATATGGATAGCAATGTACCATGATATTTTCAATAACGATGCTATTTCACATAATTACATGTTTATAAAATTGATGAAAAGAGGAAAAAAGTTATCTTTTCATTTGTCATCTTCTATAGAGAGGATCAAAAGAGGAAAAAAATTATCTTTTCATTTTTCATCTTCCAAAGAGAGAAACTAAGGATATCGCATGGTTTTTATATTGTTTTCTAAAAATTTCCCTAGAGATGAGAGGGG
>JAMXBB010000345.1:0-11921 GCA_024138015.1 Lumnitzera littorea | reverse complement strand
AGGAATCAAAACTGTAAGAAAGTACCTGGATTTCCTATTTGCGTGAATAGTGACGATCAGTAATAGTATGTAGTTCGTGGTGAAGTAGTGGACGTTGTGTCGTTGCAAGCGAGTTAGGAGTACTGCTATTCTTTTTAAACAAAAAAATAATAATAATAAATTAGTAAAATAAATGATAAAACTAACTAATAAATTAAAAAATAATAATATTTTCTATCAAATTGAATCTCGCATAATCGTGCATCATAATCGAGAAGTGAATCAAAATTTGGCAAGGAAGAGTCGACTTTCATGTGTCAGGTAATGAAAGGAATTGCATTAAGCGATGGACTTAAAGGCATTTATCGGTTGGTATTGGATGTAAACATTGGTTCGGTAAATTGGATCAACATTGGTTTCATTTGATTTGTTGGATAGTTAGGTTTTGGAAATTTATATGTTTTAGGATGTGGATGTCGTTGAATTTTTCTAGCTGTATGAATGATGCTGGATGTCGTTTTCTGTTGTATGAATGATGATGGATGTCGTTGAATGCCATTGAATTTTTCTACTGTATGAAGGATGCTCCATGTCGTTGAATTTTTCTACTATATGAATGATGTTGGATGTCGTTGAATTTTGTGTTATATGGAAGATGCTGGATGTCATTGAATTTTGGTGTTATATGGAAGATGCTAGATGTCGTCGAATTTTGGTGTTATATCGAAAATGCTGGATGTCGTCGAATTTTGGTGTTATATCGAAAATGCTGGATGTCGTTGAATTTTGTGTTATATGGAAGATGCTGGACGTCATTGAATTTTGGTATTATATGGAAGATGCTGGACGTCGTTGAATTTTGGTATTATATGGAAGATGCTGGATATCGTTGAATTTTGTGTTATATGAAAGATGTTGGATGTCGTTGAATTTTGTGTTATATGGAAGATGCTGGACGTCGTTGAATTTTGGTGTTATATGGAAGATGCTGGATATAGTTGAATTTTGTGTTATATGGAAGATGCTGGATGTCGTTGAATTTTGGTGTTATATGGAAGATGCTGGATGTTGTTGCTGTTGTGGTTTTTTTTCTTTTATAAAGTCTAAATCATATATGATTTGGTAATTAAACTAGATTCAAATGAGATTAATCTGATTTAACTAAACTCATAGATTTAATTAGATATGAATCTAATTTTTGTCTCGCTTCTGCAAAGGTAGAAAAATAAAGACATAGGTACCTGCTGAGACTCAAACCCATGACCTCTAACTAAATCCGTTGTAAATATTCCATTACTTATCCGTTAAGCCGTTGGCCTGTGCCTTAACATTTAATACAATTAAACTATACTTAAACTATCCAATTCCTTAAAATAAAATTTTTAATTAAACCTAAACTAAAACTATTTGTTCCTAATATAAATTACTTCCTAAAAATCTACGAAATTTTTATAATTTTTCCTTTTCTTATTTTTTTTGTTATTTTCATTATTTGTTAATTATTTTTTATTTTTATTTTTTGAATTAGGACCCATTTTTGTAAAAATAAAAATTAAGACTATGGAGGGGCAAAAATCAGGTGTTTATAGCTATCCCTCTTTGTGGTGAAGTTTGAGCAAAACTTTGCTATAAAGACAAAAAAGACACCGATTTTGCCTCAGGACGACTCTATCCTAAAGAACGATAAGTCACTTGATGAAGGTTAGTTTGAAGCGAAGAATAGCAAGGGATAGCACCTTTGTAAGTTGGCAAAAATCCCTAAAAAAAAGTAATGAGAACTTGGTCATGCCTAGATGAGCTGACTAACCAAGGCGACCAAAGCGCCCCATAAGCTGGCTATGACCTGAAGAATGAAGAAACTTGGTAGTGCTCTAATGAGCTAACTAACCAAGGCGATCAAAGCGGCCCTTGAGCTGGCTAAGACCTAAAAATGAAGAAAAAAAAACTTAGTCGTGCCCTTAATGAGCTGACTAACCAAGGTGGTTAAAGTGCCCTATGAGCTGGCTAAGACCTAAAAATATGAAGAAAAGACTTGGTCGTACCTTTAATGAGCTGACTAACCAAGGCGGTCAAAGCACCCCTTGAGTTGGCTAAGGCCTAAAAATATGAAGAAAAAACTTGCTCGTACTTTAATGAGCTGACTAACCAAGGCGGTCAAAGTGCTCCTTGAGCTGGTTAAGACCTAAAAATATGAAGAAAATTAGGTCGTGCCCTTAATGAGCTAACTAACCAAGGCGGTCAAAGCGCCCTTTGATTTGGCTAAGACCTAAAAATGAAGAAAAAAAACATGGTCGTGCCCTTAATGAGCTAACTAACCAAGGCGGTCAAAGCGCCTCTTGAGCTGGCTAAGACCTAAAAATATGAAGAAAACTTGGTCGTGCCCTTAATGAGTTGAGTCAAAGCGCCCCTTGAGCTGGCTAAGACCTAAAAATATGAAGGAAACATGGCCGTACCCTTAATAAGCTGACTAACCAAGGCGGTCAAAGCGCCCCTTGAGCTGACTAAGACCTTAAAAATCTGAAAAAAACTTGGTCGTGCCCTTAATGAGCTGACTAACCAAGGCAGTCAAAGCGCTCCCTGAGCTGGCTAAGAATTAAAAATATAAAGAAAAAACTTGGTCGTGCCCTAATGAGCTGACTAACCAAGGCGGTCAAAGCACCCCTTGAGCAGGCTAAGACCTTAAAAATGTGAAGAAAATCTTGGTCGTACCCTTAATGAGTTGACTAACCAAGGCAGTCAAAGCGCCTCTTGAGTTGGCTAAGACCAAAAAATATGAAGAAAACGTGGTCGTGCCCTTAATGAGCTGACTAACCAGTGTCCCTTGAGCTGGCTAAGACCTAAACATGAAGAAAAAAAACTTGGTCGTGCCCTTAATGAGCTAACTAACCAAGGTGGTCAAAGCGCCCCTTGAGCTGGCTAAGACCTTAAAAATGTGAAGAAAAACTTGGTCGTGTCCATAATGAGCTGACTAACCAAGGCGATCAAAGCGCCCCTTGAGTTGGTTAAGACCTAAAAATATGAAGGAATCTTGGTCGTACCCTTAATGAGCTGACTAACCAAGGCGGCCAAAGCACCCCTTGAACTAGCTAAGACCTAAAAATATGAAGAAAACTTGGTTGTGCCCTTAATGAGCTGACTAAACAAGGTGGTCAAAGCGCCCCTTGAGCTGGCTAAGACCTTAAAAATGTGATGAAAATCTTGGTCATGCCCATAATGAGCTGGCTAACCAAGGTGGTCAAAGCGCCCCTTGAGCTGGCTAAGACCTAAAAATATGAAGAAAAAACTTGGTCCTGCTCTAATGAGCTGACTAACCAAGGCGGTCAAAGCGCCCCTTAAGCTGGCTAAGACCTTAAAAATGTGAAGAAAAACTTAGTCGTACCCTTAATGAGCTGACTAACTAAGGCGGTCAAAGCGCCTCTTGAGCTAGCTAAGACCTAAAAATATGAAGAAAACTTGGCCATGCCCTTAATGAGCTGATTGACCAACGCCCCTTGAGCTGGCTAACACCTAAAAATATAAAGGAAACTTGGTCGTGCCCTTAATGAGCTGACTAACCAAGGCGGTCAAAGTGCCCCTTAAGCTGGCTAAGACCTAAAAATATGAAGGAAACTTGGTCGTGCCCGTAATGAGCTGACTAACCAAGGCGGTCAAAGCGCCCCTTGAGCTGGCTAAGACCTTAAAAATGTGAGGAAAAACTTGGTCGTGCCCTTAATGAGCTGACTAATCAAGGCAGTCAAAGCGTCTCTTGAGCTGGCTAAGACTTAAAAATATGAAGAAAACTTGGTCGTGCTCTTAATGAGCTGACTAACCAAGGCTGTCAAAGCACCCCTTGAGCTAGTTAAGACCTTAAAAATGTGAAGAAAATCTTGGTCGTGCCCATAATAAGCTGGCTAACCAAGGCGGTCAGAGCGCCCCTTGAGCTCGCTAAGACATAAAAATATGAAGAAAATACTTAGTCCTGCCCTAATGACCTGACTAACCAAGGCGGTCAAAGCGCCCCTTAAGCTGGCTAAGACCTTAAAAATGTGAAGAAAAACTTGGTCGTACCCTTAATGAGCTGACTAACCAAGACGGTCAAAGCACCCCTTAAGCTGGCTAAGACCTTAAAAATGTGAAGAAAAACTTGGTCGTACCCTTAATGAGCTGACTAACCAAGGCGGTCAAAGCGCCCCTTAAGCTGGCTAAGACCTTAAAAATGTGAAGAAAAACTTGGTCGTACCCTTAATGAGCTGACTAACCAAGGCGGTCAAAGCGCCTCTTGAGCTAGCTAAGACTTAAAAATATGAAGAAAACTTGGCCGTGCCCTGAATGAGCTAACTAACCAGCGCCCCTTGAGATGGCTAACACCTAAAAATATGAAGGAAACTTGGTCGTGCCCTTAATGAGCTGACTAACCAAGGCAGTCAAAGCGCCCCTTGAGCTGGCTAAGACCTAAAAATATGAAGGAAACTTGGTCGTGCCTTTAATGAGCTCACTAACCAAGGCGATCAAGGCGCCCCTTGAGCTGGCTAAGACCTTAAAAATATGAGGAAAAACTTGGTCGTGCCCTTAATGAGCTGACTAATCAAAGCAATCAAAGCGTCTCTTGAGCTGGCTAAGACTTAAAAATATGAAGAAAACTTGGTCGTGCTCTTAATGAGCTCACTAACCAAGGCGGTCAAAGTACCCCCTGAGCTGGTTAAGACCTTAAAAATGTGAAGAAAAACTTGGTCGTACCCTTAATGACCTGACTAACCAAGGCGGTCAAAGCGCCCCTTAAGTAGGCTTTGACCAAAAAATATGAAGAAAAAACTTGGTCGTGCACTAATGAGCTGACAAACTAAGGCGGTCAAAGCGTCCCTTGAGTTAGCTAAGACCTTAAAAATGTGAAGAAAAACTTGGTCGTGCCCTTAATGAGCTGACTAACCAAGGTGGTCAAAACGCCTCTTGAGCTAGCTAAAAGCTAAAAATAAGAAGAAAACTTGGTCGTGCCCTTAATGAGCTAACTAGCCAAAGCGGTCAAAGCGCCCTTTAAGCTGACTAAGACCTGAAAAATGTGAAGAAAAACTTGGTCATGCCCTTAATGAGCTGACTAACTAAGGCGGTCAAAGCGCTCCTTGAGCTAGCTAAGACCTAAAAATATAAAGAAAAAACTTGGTCGTTCCCTAATGAGATGACTAACCAAGGCAGTCAAAGCGCCCCTTGAGCTGGCTAGGACCTTGAAAATGGGAAGAAAAACATGGTTGTGCCATTAATGAGCTGACTAACCAAGGTGGTCAAAGCGCCTCTTGAGCTGGCTAAAAGCTAAAAATATGAAGAAAACTTGGTCGTGCCCTTAATGAGCTAACTAACCAAGGCGATCAAAGCACCCCTTGAGCTGACTAAGACCTTAAAAATGTGAAGAAAACGTTGATCGTGCCCTTAATGAGCTGACTAACCAAGGCGGTCAAAGCACACCTTGAGTTAGCTAAAACCTAAAAATATGAAGAAAACTTGGTTGTGCCCCTAATGAGCTGACTAACCAAGGTGATCAAAGCGCCCCTTGAGCTGGCTAAGACCTTAAAAATGTGAAGAAAAACTTCATCGTGCCCTTAATGAGCTAGCTAACCAAGGCGGTTAAAGCACCCCTTGAACTGGCTAAGACCAAAAAATATGAAGAAAAAATTTGGTCGTACCCTAATGAGCTCACTAACCAAGGTAGTCAAAACGCCCCTTGAGCTAGCTAAGACCTTAAAAATGTGAATAAAAACTTGGTCGTGCCCTTAATGAGCTGACTAACCAAGGCGGTCAAAGCGCCTCTTGAGCTGGCTAAGACCTAAAAATATGAAGAAAACTTGGTCGTGCCCTTAATGGGCTAACTAACTAGCGCCCCTTGAGCTGGCTAAGACCTAAAAATATGAGGAAATCTTGGTCGTGCCCTTAATGAGCTGACTAACCAGCACCCCTTAAGCTGGCTAAGCCCTAAAAATGAAGAAAAAAACTTGGTCGTGCCCTTAATGAGCTAACTAACCAAGGTGGTCAAAGTGCCCTTTGAGCTGGCTAAGACCTTAAAAATGTGAAGAAAAACTTAGTCGTGCCCTTAATGAGCTGACTAACCAGCGCCCCTTGAGCTGGCTAAGACCTAAAAATATGAAGGAAACTTGGTCGTGCCCTTAATGAGCTATCTAACCAAAGCGGTCAAAGCGCCCCTTGGGCTGGCTAAAGCCTAAAAATATGAAGAAAACTTGGTTGTGCCCTTAATGAGCTAATTAACCAAGGCGGTCAAAGTACCCCTCGAGCTAGCTAGGACCTTAAAAATGTGAAGAAAAAACTTGGTCGTGCCCTTAATGAGCTGGCTAACCAAGGCAGTTAAAGCGCCCCTTGAGCTAACTAAGACCTAAAAATATGAAGAAAAAACTTGGTCGTGCCCTAATGAGCTGACTAACCAAGGCGGTCAAAGCGCCTCTTGAGCTGGCTAAGACCTTAAAAATGTGAAGAAAAACTTGGTCGTGCCCTTAATGAGCTGACTAACTTAGGCGGTCAAAGCGCCTCTTGAGCTGGCTAAGACCTAAAAATATGAAGAAAACTTGGTCGTACCCTTAATGAGCTGACTAACCAGCGCCCCTTGAGCTGGCTAAGACCTAAAAATATGAAGGAAACTTGGTCGTGTCCTTAATGAGCTGATAATGAGCTGACTAACCAAGGCGGTCAAAGCGCCCCTTGAGCTAGCTATGACCTAAAAATATGAAGGAAACTTGGTCGTGCCCTTAATGAGCTGACTAACCAAGGCGGTCAAGGCGCCCATTGAGCTGGCTATGACCAAAAAATATAAAGAAAAAACTTGGTCATGCCCTAATGAGTTGACAAACCAAGGCGGTCATAGCACCCCTTGAGCTGGCTAAGACCTTAAAAATGTGAAGAAACACTTGGTCGTGCCCTTAGTGAGCTGACTAACCAAGGTGGTCAAGGCACCTCTTGAGCTGGCTAAGAGCTAAGAATATGAAGAAAACTTGGTCGTGCCCTTAATGAGCTAACTAACCAAGGCGGTCAAAGCGCCCCTTGAGCTAGCTAAGACCTAAAAATATGAAGAAAACTTGAATTGGGATAGCGCTTCCTGAGCTTACTAAATACCTTGATGAAATTTTAAGTCAGGTAACGTTCTGTGAGTCGGGCGACTGGGAGCCTATGAAACTCTAGATTGGGACTACACACTTGAGCTGGCCAGCTCCCTAAGAGATTATAAATTGGGACTGTGTTTTGGGAGCCAGCTAGAAGCTTAAGAAATTTTAGATTAGGACTGCGTTCTATGAGCTGGCTAGATCCCTAAATGAAAATATGAATCTAAATAACGCTCCATAAGCTGATTGAAGCGCTAAAGAAGATATGGATAGAAACAATGCACTATGAGCTGGCTATATCCTTGAGAAAACGGATAAAGGGTAAGCGCCCTTCAGACTCACTTAAGCTCTATTGAGAGTTAAAAGTAAACTGAGGAACATAGCTAACTTGAAAAAAGTTGTTGATTTGAGAAATTTACAAACGAGGAATTTGGTGAAAACTGTTTATAACATGAATTGAAAAATTGGCTACTATAGATGAAATGGACCGGAAAATGAATGGAAAAACTTGTAACAAGCCTCTACTTTCTCTCTCTCCTTTTCATGTCTTTTCATTTTCTTTTTTCCTTCTTTTTCCTTGAAAGTTTGCTAATGGATACAAATTCCTATTTAAAAGGCAAACGTTGTAATCATATAAGGTATCTCATATCCACCCTAGTTTATAACCTAGACAATAAACTTCTTAGATAGGCCTTAAATATTTATTTTGTAAGAAAAAGGTAACTCACGATTAGTTTAGTCAAAGAGGACTTCCTTACGCACTCTCGGTTTGGATTTCACTCTTGATTACTATTCCAGAAATTATAATCCAATTTGTAAATGATACATTCTGATCGATCTGTTAGGTCTTTTTGAGTTTAATATTGTAACTTGTGCTTTTGTTTAAATGGTTTTTAAAAAAGTTAATTGAGAGGGTCTATTTTGAAAGAAATGCTTTCGTCCACTTGGAGAGTACAAGTCAAGAACCCTTAGGAATGAACTAGATGTGCACTTGCCCTAGTTTCAAAAATAATTTTGATCTTAGATAAATTATTCTTCAAAATTAGAAGAGCTTTGAGTAAGGAGGCATTGTAGGTAGGAAGGTCTTGTGTTTGAGAATTGAGCGGATAAAAAGGGTTTATCTTCATGTTTTGGAGTATGGTTTTGAATTGAATATGGAGTTTTTGGTTTGTGGTTGAGAACATGATTCTGAATGAATGTGAGGTTTTGTGCTTTTGGTTAGGAATGCGATTCAAGGCCTTGTGTTTTTTTTTTTTGAGCAACTTAAGCTTCTTTGATTGGGGATTTTCTCAAGCTCGATATTTGGGTATTTCTTCATTTTCCTTTTTCTTAGTTTTTTTCTTTTTCTTTTTTTTCTCTTTTTTTTTTCTTTTTTCATTTCATTTCTTTCTTTTCTCTCCCCAAAAATAACAATCTCTTTTGTCAAGTTTTTGTCTTTGGATGAATCAAGGCCCTAAATTCATAGGTTCAGGTTTAGAGTGCATTGGCTTAGGTAAGGTATGTGTAGCCTTTGGGGTATTTGGAAAAATGTTAGCTCTTCTTCAAAGAAAACAATTTATTAAAAACAAAAATTATCCTTGAATTGTTATTACTAAGGTAAGCACAAATTAGTTTTATCTTTCTCTCTTAATCAATGACCCTAACCTCCGAATTGCCCCATTGTGGGGGTGGTTCTTGACAGGGTTTACATTTGAAATGAACTCTAGATTAGTCCAATGGGGTTATCAAAGGATAATTGTGTTTAGGATTTGAAAATAAATGCCTAACTTCATTTCGATCTGCGTATCAAATTCAAAATGGACCTCCTTTAAGAAATGAGTCCAAAATATTCTCACCATGATGTCTCTTAACTCTCAAAGTGTTTAAAGGTTAGTGTATAGGATATAGCTCACCTCTTTTCATTCAAAACTTTTTAAAAATGAGTTACCAATTCCTTACATAGGGATGGATTGACCTTAAGGTATTGACCTTACTCCCCAATTCTTTGGAACATGCCCCAATTGTGAAATTTCAAAAACTGAATGCTCCATGCCCTAGACTTATGGGTCTTAACGCCCTTAAGCTTCCATATGTGACTTTGGGTTAGGTTCTTTCGAGTTTGAATGGGCTGGAACTGAGAACTTTTGAAGTAGAAGGGACTAATGAATTGCCCTTTTTGTTTGTACCGAGGATTAAACTTAGGATAGTGTTTCATGGCTTTATGTTTTCACTCGGTTTATGGTTGGACTTGATGGCTCAAGCCTTGAGTTTGTTCAACTATCTTGATGGGCTAAGGTTCGAGTATGGTTGGTTATTTTCTTAGGCCAAGTGGGTCTTGTTTAGGTTAGCTGCCTTAATGGGCCAAGTGATTGTGTTTGTCCTGAACCCTATAAGAATTTGTAACTGTTCACAAATTTCTTTTTTTCTTTTCTTTTCTTTTCTTTCCTTCTTTTTCCTTTTTTTTTTTTTTTGAAAGAGAGAGAGGAAAATTTAGGGCTTTTGTGTTACAAAGACCGAGTGATGGAATTGTGAATGGATGATTACGGAAGATTGCTTTCATGGAAATATATACAAGCCGAGAACAACATTACTGAGAGTCTATTTACAAATAAGGAATTTTGAAGAATAAAAGACTAAACAAAGAAAATATCTAAATCTTATTTATTCCAAATGAAGAAGGCTATTTGCAAAATGTTGAATTTACCTAAAAGAATGAATATTTCTAGTGGGTAAAATACTAGGCACCATGATAACTACCTATTATTTTACAAGTTTGATTCTTTTCGTTTGGCTTCTTTTTTATTTTTTTATTTTTATTTTTTGTTTTTTATTTGCTCCGTGAGGATTAGGCTCAACTGATGTGGGCCCAAACAAAAAGCGATAAATTCGAGCTCCCATAAGTAGACTAAGGCCCGCACTAGAGTGATGTTTATAGGGATCTTCTATAGAGAGAGGATGGGCCCAATCTTATTTTTATTAAACTCTTGTTTATTTGGACTGAAGAGTCGAAACCACATTTGAAGTAGTTTTTTAGGCTAATGTGGTAGGTGGACATGAATGTCTTTAAAAGACTCTTGACTTGATCCAGCCATAACTAATTAAAATCAAAATTAGAATTACAACGTAATCTAAACCTTACATAAAATTTTACAAATTATTTATAAGGAAATATTATAATTAAAACTACAATCATAACTTCACATCTGTCTTTATCAATTTAGGTTTGCTACATCATAGTTTCTTATGAATTTTTGAAAAAGTTTTCATGTAATATAAAGGGTAAGTTCTAAAGGTCCTCAAGTTCTGCAACTACTACGTTTTTTCAAAGCAACGATTCTGTGGTCACATTTGAACTTGAGTGAGGTAGCCTAATTGGCCTCCGAAGGTGGTTGCCCCACAACATTCAAAGCTTACACAATGGCCCCCTTCCTAAGGTCCTAAGACGGCCTAGTTCTGACCGTGTCTACTATGCATTTATGATGCAGAAAACAAAGTAAAAGTAAAACCCCCCAAAATTCCCCCTTAAATAAAATGCCACAACAAAAAAAAATATTAGTAAAAAAAACAAATAAATAAAATAAACAAATACATCAAACAACATACCTAAGTTCTTTTTTTTTTTTATACTATTTCATTTTTTTTTTAAATAATCCTATTTTCAGCAACTTCTAGGGGATAGCCCTCTAAGCAGTCCCCAGTGGAGTCGCCAAACTGTTGAGCCTGATTTTTCGATTTTCTATTTTTTAAAATTGATTTCTCATTTCTTAATTAATACTAAACCCTAACCCATTTAATATTAATTCTCGACTAAAGAAATTGAGAAATTCCGGTTTTTTATTGAAAATAATTTTTGGAGCCGCCATCCGATCGAAGTCGGGAAAAAAAAAAAACAGTAATCAATTGGATGGATTGATTACGATTTAGCTACCGGTCTTTCATTTCAATTTTAACAAAAAACCAGAGGGTTCCAAATTCGGAGGCTAACCTATTAAACCCTAACAGGTACCACTATTTATTTGCCGAAATTAGGATCATTTTTCTAATTATAATATTTTAAAAATAAATAAATAAAATAAAATAAAAAAAGAACCTATGTTTCTACATATTTTATCGTCGTCCCGAAGGTGCCTACGTACCCGCTAGCTGAGATCAGATGATCATAGTTCTTTAAAAAAAAAAATCTTTATTGTATTGATTTATTTTAATTTTAAAAACTACCCAAGTTTACGTTTTTAATTTATTTGGTTTATTTAAAAAAAATCTAAAGGGGTCCTAACTCTTGACTACTGTTATTTAAAAAAAAATGCTCTAACAATCCTATTCTTTTTTTTAAAAAAAAAAAAAACAACTTTCTATGTGACAAATCCTTAAGTAAAGTCAAATCTAAAAAATAAATGCCCAATCATAATAATCCCTAAACTAATATATATGGCTATTCACCAATAATATAATTCCATATAATACATTTATACAAGATTTATCACTAAAACTCTTATGCTAACATATGCATATATTATATACTATTTTAACTGATAAAACATAATAATGTATATATATAGTAAAACTGATCTTAACGACTCTTAAAATAATATATATATATTTTTTACACAAAAAAATAATAATAATAATCCATATGATACCCCTATATAATAACTAATACTAAAACATATCACTACTTATTAAATAAACCTTCAATTAAACCAATATAATCTAATTAATCCTTAATCCACATAATCAATAAAACTAAGATGCTTTAGTTAACAACTATTTACATAAAACAATACAAATCTCCTAAAACTAAAAATCTAAATAATAACGACAATATGAACAAACAAATAAAAGGAATCAAAACTGTAAGAAAGTACCTGGATTTCCTATTTGCGTGAA
>JAMXBB010000344.1:0-11948 GCA_024138015.1 Lumnitzera littorea | reverse complement strand
GTATATACTATATAATATACATCTACATAAAAATAAATACTTACCTTTTTCTTTTAATTATTTCCTTCTTTTTTCTTCTTCTTTCCTTCCTTCTTCTTCTTCTTCTTCTTCGTTTCTTTCTTTCTTTCTTTCTTATGTTTGCTTTTAGATTGTGTTTCTTCTTTTTCTCGGTTTTGAATGTTTCCATATTTTTTTCTCTTTTTATTTTATGTATAATAGCTTAAGTTATAAGCTAATATCTTAGATAATCATTGCAATATTTTTGCTTATTTAGTTAATTAACACTTGGCACTTGAAATCCATCACGTGGGCTGCTCGTTAGTGTTTTATTTTGCTGATTTTTGGTTTCGTTTTGTGCAGGATAAGGAATTGAAATGAGAAAGGGAAGAAAGAAAAGAGATAAATTAGAAATAGAAGAGAAGGAAAATGAAAATCATTAACAAATATATGTAATTTTTCGAATAATATAAATTATAACAATTCTACTCATAAATTAATTTTCAAATTTTTGTGAAATTTTATCAATTTAATTGGTACCCATTACAATTATAATTTTTACAAGTTATTGTGGCGATTTTGTAATAATTTCATGCGAATAGGCTATTTAGTCGAAAATTGCAATCGACTATAATTTTATTACTATTGAGTAATATTTAATTATTTTATAGGTTTATATTTATTATTTTAAGGTTTCGAATAAATTCGGGTTCAATTTTGGTTAATAGTACTTAAAGCAGTTTTAGGGTTTTAGTATACGATTTAGAGTTTTGATCAATTTCTAAGGTCCTTACTCCTTATAATATATTTAGATTTATGATTTATTAAATTTTTATCTTGCTCGGCTTTAATGACTCTTCAAGTCGTTTATAGTATTAGGGTTCACTTCTACTCTTAAATAGCTAAATTTGCGGGGTTTACACCTGACCAGCGAGATGACTAGGCGTTGGAGGCGCCAACTGCCTGGCTAAGGGTCGAGTCCAGAGGCCTTTGTTTAGGGGTGAGTGAGGGCTATGTAAACCTACTCACAATCATATGTAGAACTCATTTTGATAAAACTGATAATGGATGTACCACTACCTTTTGAATACGAAACGTAGACTTTCATTATGAAATAAGTTCTAATATGATACCCAAATTTAACTGTACCGATGAATCTCCAACCTTAACTTCGGAGGGTTTTAAATCTAAGTTGTATGTCGTAGCTGGTCACCTACATGTATTTGTTTGACATACTGTTTGTCATGCATTCATTTAGTTGAACTTAACATTGTATAACTTGATTGTTGTATGGTCGAGGGAAATTATCTCACTAAGCTAGTTAGCTTATACCCTTGTAGTCTTCTCTTGCAGTTTGATCTTTTTGTGGAGTCGGGCCATCGCATGCCCGAGGTTAGTTTTCTACATGGGGTTAGTATGGGAGCTGGATGTGATTAGAGAGTACTTCTGATAGTGTACAGATTTGAATATGTAATTGTTATACTAGTTTAACTTAAGACCTGTTTCAGACTTTGTAGTTGTAAACTTTTATACAAATAGACCATGTGTTATGTTTTTGTAATATTATTATTTATCATGAAATGATATTGCTTAAGCTTGTGCACTCTTGGTAGTTAATAGTAGCTGTAGCCTTATGTATTATATAAAAGGGTTATTGATTGTAAGAGAATTCAATCTAAAATCCTTTGTATGGTATATGGTGACTGCCATGACTAGCTCCCTTGGGTCGTAACAGTTTTTGTATGCGATTAAGGTTTCAATCAATACTCTAAAGTTTTTCTTACTCATGACATATTCAAATTTACAATTTAATAAAAATTTTAATTTATTTAGCCTTATCGACCTATGAAGTTATCTAGAGTACTTAGGTCCAATTTAGGGTTTAGTGTAGTGACCCTAGGAGGGGCCTAGTAGTATTGCTTAAAATTTCCATATTATGTGTGCACCCATGATAAGAAAATCGCCTTGCAAGTCAGAGATTGCAAGACTCTAAATAGTTATTTGCTAGAGTTTTCAATTTTAGTTCATTGACTCATTATATAATATAAATAATTATGGATACAATTCCTCAGAGCCGTAGAGAATCAGTATCCCCTACCAAAATAGCAAAATAAGATAGATAATTCTAGGAAATTCTAAACTTACTAAATATACTAAACTTAATTGAGACATTAGTCATTTTTCGGAGCATTTTGAATTAACTACACAAGCCTTTTCATCATACTGATTCAATGGTAGCACTCTGCACTTGATTCCTATCTCAGTCCCAACTATTGATCAACCTGCAAGGAAAAGAACTGTTGGGGTGTAAGCTTACGCTTAGTAAGATAATTACCCTCATCAATACCGCATGGCAAAATTTATTAGATACATAATCATATGAATGTATGAACAATCAGTATGCCAAACAACGTATGCAGTGGCCTAGGAACTGCATACGACTCAGAATTACGCCCCCTGAAGTTGGGGTTTGGAGATAATTAACCGACCCAAACCAAAATCTGGGTTCTAGACCTTGGGTTTTAATTCATTAGCATTATTGTGCTTAAGTCAAAACAAAACTAAGTATATATCTACATATATATACTTTCACTACTGAGTAATAAATCATATTTTCAAAATCCCAAGTCTAGCGGTGTGGTAGCCTCCGTAATCCACAAACACACGCCCTAAACAGAAGCCACAAGACTCGGCCCCTTGCCGACGGTTGGCGTCTCTCGGTGCCTAGTAAGCCCATCAGCTTAGGACAGAGACTCAATATATATGATGACATAGCTAGTGCCTAATCCTGCAGGAAACTCGTATTCCTATGAGTCCCTTCCCATCTTCTACGTGAAGCGGTAGCCGGTGTTATCCGTATGCAATATGGGGTATGCATGATTCATTTTGATTTCTTAATCGTATAAGTGATTAACTTGATTTTTATGGTGATCAAACAATTTCATTCCATACAATTCACATGTATATATAATGCAAACAATTCCCATTATTATATATAATTTTCAAGTCATCGCATTCATCCAAAAATTCATATACATGCATTTCCCATATCCCACAAGTATCCAAATATATATATATAAGTTTAGGTGCATCTATTCTACAAGAAAAATCAAGTAAAGAGTCATCGGGAATTTACTCACTTAGCAATGCAGATCAATCAAAATAATCTGGGATAGGTCGTTTCCCCAAAGCCGAGTCCCCTGGACATCGCAAATACAATACTATAAGGATTTGAATTAAAACCTAAAAAACTAAGCTAAAACCCTTTAAGTTGTACTTTTGACTTGGTTTCATAATTTTTCCTAGTTTTACTTAAAAATTCAATCGTTTATAACTTTCTCGTTTTAAATCCAATTTTTATGATCTTATAGTCAATCTTCATCGTTTTTTAGTGTACTTTAATGTGATGAGGTTATATTTTCAAAATGAGGCATACAATTCTGTCCATGGGTTAGAACAGTAGCATTCCTCATGTATTGGAGTGCTTTTGGGCTTTATATGGTAAATGGGTTTTTTGATAACTTCAGAAATCCTTTAGGCTTGGTCTTAAGATTTTATCCTAAGCTTAAAATACTCTTTGAGATCAGATTTACAACTTTGATTTATATTCCTAAGGCTAACAACCACTTCTTGGGCCTGTTAATGGGCTTAAGTTGTCAAACGAGCTTGTTTTTTGTTCAAACTAAAGTTAGTGACTTTGGTGGGCTTATGGGGCCTTAGGTAGATTTCTTATGGGCTTCAAAACAACCTCTCTTGATACTTTAAGGTGCTGGTCAGAATTTCATTGAAGGCCCAACTTAGAGTTCTAGACTTGTTTTGAGAGTTTTAGGCTCGGTTTTAAGTTTTAAGCTTTGTATGCTTACTATACTTGCTTTAGTTGATCTTTTCACTTTGTTTATTCACTTTTATCATATTTTTGAGCTTCTTTTTCCCACGTTCCAAATCTGTTCATGATGGTTACAAGGGGTCCTTACTTGGTTTTTCAACTTGTTTCATCATTTCCTTAAGTTTAGGTGGTAGATTATGCACTTAGACTACTTGTGTCCAAATCTCAACTTAACTTTTCTTCCATAAGATGATTCCTTAACTTATGTTCCACACAAAGAAATAGAAGATCTTATATTTAATACAACTCCCATATCATAGCTTACGTCATACAAAGTTGGTTTCTTCATAAAACTTCATGTGATGGATTTTTCCTTAACTTAAGTCTAGATTTGAGCATGTTTAATTTAATGGAAACAAACTCAACATCCAAATGACTATGGAACCCTCATGTCCAGCATGCTCATCCTCCATTAAAGTTCTCATTTCAAGATTTTCTTAACTTAAAATCTTCCTTTCAAAGCATTAAACAAATGTCTTTACAAAACACCAACTTTACATGCTCATGTTTCAACTTCATGTAAGGGTTTCATGGTTTGTTTCTTAAAACGATTTTTGGTGTTATAAGAACTTAAACCTTACTTATATCTTCAAGAAATCAAAGTCTCCTAATCATAAACACTAACCCATAAATCACAAGAAACACTTACTTGTCCTTAAAGTAAAATATGGTGGTTGTGCACGAAGGTTCCACTTAAGCTCTTAACTTTGCTTCCTCCTTTTTGCCACCTTTTGGAACCCAAATCGTTTGGTCTTTTGGAATGGGGTTTATGGAATGTTCTAATGGTTCTAAAAGGTCTTAGATGGTGAAAGAAAATGACACAAGAATAAGAGGAGAAATTGCCGTGAGTATGGAAGCAAAAATGGTGGCGGAAATGTTGGGAATTTGTGTAGTTAGATTTCTTCTTTTGATTTGTGTTTAAAGTGAGAGAAAAGGAAGTAAAAATGGGAGTGAAAGAGGGAGAGAGTGGTAGGTTTTAAATGAGAAAAGAAGTGTGTGCAAGAAGCTTTATTTGATTGTCTTGTAGCTTACACAAAAGTCAACAATTGCAACTATTAATGATGTAAGCATTAAGGGGTGAATAGTGGTGTGTAAGAGAAAGTAATTGATGGTTGAAAGACAAGAGTATGGCCCCCCTTTCTTCCTTGTTTAGATCTGCCATTTCAAGTCCTTTCTGTCCATGGAATGGTCTTGTCTCATTTATTAAAGTTAAGCTTATGAAATCTTGGGAAAAATTGTCCATATGTAGTATAAGTGAAGAGGTGATAAGGAAAATGTCTTATCACTAGATTTTGATAAGTTATCAATTGATAAATGATTCCAACTCTCAATTGGTAAGTTATCTAAAGTGATTGGTTGATCTACTTATTGAAGTGTAAGGCTTAGGCATGAAGATAAGGGCATAGTCTTATAGGAAATTGTTTTAGGGTTTTTATCTTACATTGTTTTGTAATTTATGATTTGATTTTCGTAGAATTGTGAAATTTTCTAAAGTTGAATGAAATTATTCAAATCAAATTATCGATTAGTCACTTAGGGCCAAAATTCCCTAATTGTTTTAGGGTTTAGGGTCTTAGGTGAGTTTAAAGCTCGTAGTTCTTTAAGCTCAGGTTTTCTCAATAATTGGTTTTTGAATTGGAAAATTTTAATTTGTTTCTAAATGTAAACTTAAGTTTCTAGTTTAGTTGATCCTTTAGGAACGTTCAGAATTTACTCGTACTCAAATCCTATGCCCACTAAAAGTAGGGTTTACAGTTAGTTTACTTATTCATGTACACAAATCTTATGCATGAAGATAAGGAGATTGTTTGATTTGAAATTCTTTTGGAGTTTATCTCTTAAATTGATTTGTAAGTTATGATTTAATATTTATAAAATTATGAAAGTTTCTAGAATTGAATAAAATTATTCAAATTAAATTCTTAATTAGCCGCTTAGGGTTACAAGTCCTTAATTGTTTTAGGGTTTTGCGTTTAGAGTCTATGGTTCTCGTATTCAAGTTTTATCGATAATAGGGTTTCGAATTGGAAAATTAAATTCATTTTTAAATGTAAACTTGGATTCTTAACTTAGTTTATCCTTGGGAATATTCGGGAAGTGTTCTTAGTTGAATCATAAGTTTGCTAAAAGTAGGGTTTACAATTTATCCATACGTAACATGGCTTATAAGTAAAAATAAAAGAATTGTCTTATATGAAATTCTTTTAAGGTTTGGTTCTCGAACTAATTTGTAGGTTGTGATTTGCCTCTTAAGAAATTTTCGAGTTTTCTAGAGTTAAATAAAATTTATTGAAATTATATTTTTAATTATTTATTTAAGATCGTAAGTCCTTGATCATCCTAGGTTTTAGGGTTCGAGTGAGTTTATGCATGTTTTAGAGTTTGAGTGAGATTATGTATGTTTTAGGGTTTTTCACCAACTCAGGAATAATTTACTTATACTTAGGAGCTTAAGGATCAATTGGCTTAATGATTTGGGAACAGCGCTTTATTATGCAACATATATATATATATATATATATATACATATGATAGATTAAGAAAAGGAAATTGCTTAATAATATATTTATATATACATATTGTAGGGCTACTTATGTATGCAAGTAAAATAATTTTTGTAAATTTATTAATTTATTCCTTTAATTAGCTTAGTTTTGTTGTTTATTATTACTTGAAATAATCCTTGATTCGTTTGTTATCAGTTTTATATGATTTCCCAAAATTATTGATAATTTCATTGATTTATGGCTTTTCAAGTGTTAAAATAATTTTATAGAGTTTTAATTTTTTTTATTTGACATTTACGGTTTCTATTAAGTTTAGGTTTACATTTTTTTTTAAAGTACACGTATGTAGGGATTGGGGTTTTCTTGCATGATTAGGGTTTCCAAATTATATCATTGGGTCTTTCAAGTTTGTTTTAAGTTCCAAGTTCAAAATTTTAGTTGGTTTTCATTTTATGTAGTTTTATTGACTTAGGGAAATGTCTATGACACTCGAATCTGATACTATGTTTAGAAGGTTAAATTTATAGAATCTACATTTAGACCAAAACTTAACAAAGTTTACAAATGTTTCATAGTTTTTTAGAACCGTAAAGAATCATTATTCCATACCAAACAATAAGATCAGACAGTAAAGATTTAAAACATGAACTTACGAAAGATAAAAAATCTAAATATAATATTAATAATTACATGTAATAATTCAAACTAACCATACAGTCTATCTTCAAATTCTAACTTCTAAGTATCTTAATACTTGCTCTTAACCTAGGCTCAATTATCTGGCAACATGTAAGAGAAAATGATTGGGGAGTAAACTATACGAGTTTAGTGAGATATCCCTTGTATTATACCGGCTAGCAAACTATCAAACAAGTAAATAATAGAAATATGAATGCATGAATAAATAGTATGCTAAACAAAATATATAGTTGACTGGTACTGCATATAATATCAAATTTAACACCCTTCGAAGTAAGGGTTAGAGATTCGTTGGCACCAATCACAACCGAGTTCTAATACCTAGGTTTTTAACCATATATAGAAATTCCATATTTCATAAAATATGTTTCAACTTCCAAAACTAGTAGTACACAAATTCCTAGGTCTTGTAGTGAGGTCACCCCTATAGTCTACTCTTTTGCCCTAAGCGGTAGTCTCTAGACTCGACCCTTAGCCTATCATGAACTAAGGACGGTCTAGTCGTGGTAGACACTATATACTGTACAAAGAACCCTTGATTGGTTATCCTTCCAATCATGAACTCTTTACATAATATATAAGGCTCTATAACCATTAGCTTCCCAAGAGCATATAGATCTATATGATATCGTCACACAAACATATTTATATAAAATTTAAACTATAAAGTTTATAGTAAGCAGTAATTTAGTACATCTAGGTCTATATTACTGATAAAACAAAAGTACATAGGTAAAAGTCTACATAATCTGTTCTCTCAACACACTGCATGGCTTGCTCTTACCTAAGTCCCCAAGCTAACTTGTGGCATCCCCCCGCCAGCCTCAATGAATAAGCCATCCTGTAGCAAAATTTTAAGGGGGTGTAAGCCTAAACTTAGTGAGCAAAACCCTCAGCTACATCACAAGCAAGATATAAATACATTATATTCATGCATATAAATGAATGGTCAAATAGAATGCCAAACAATACGTATAGTTAACAAGTCTATATACGTAACTCAGATTTAACGTCCTCCGAATTCAGGGTTGGAGTACACACGGCATCAATCAGATTTAGGTATTATATTAGAACTTACTTTACTACGGAACTGCACGTTCCATACTTAAATCAAATAAGTCTTTTATTTTCATAAAAACTAAGTTCTAGTGTAACTGTAAGTGGGCCCTCGCAATCCACACTCACCCCTAAACGAAGGCCTCTAGACTCGACCCTTAGCTAGGCAGTTGGCGGCTCCTATGCCTAGTATTCTCGTGGGCCAGGGCAAGGTCATTTTGTATAAGTGCACCGTACAGAACCAATAAATTTATAATAATAACCCCCAAACGGCCTCTCTTTACCTCCATGTGATGTGATGGCTGGAATTATGTCTATGTAATGCATGTTAATGCATGTACTAGTTCTTCTTTTAAGCCAAGTATAGTTAAGTCCAATTATGATGTGACCATCCAAAAGTACACATAATCATTGTCTATACTACCATGCAACAAACAAAATATTATTCATATTTAAGGTAAATTCAAAACTTAGCACATTATAACATACACAAGTATTTCTTGACCCCACACAACAATCAATTAACAGTATCATTTAAGTCCACTATCTACAATCACATATAAGCATGGAATCATAGGGTAAATACTCACTTAGCCATAACAACTCACTCTAGTCGTAGTAATCAATCAGAAGATCCTCGCCCACCTCGGGATCACCTGGTCATTACGATATAATAACGATAGTAAGCAATTGAATTAACTAGTAATTCTAGTTATCTATTTACCTAATTCTACTTAGATTATTATCAATTTTAATTCAATTAGACTTTATAACTAATTGTATGTAACCTTTTCATTCTATTTCCGATATTTATGAATTTATAGTTGTTTTTCATCGTTTTCAAATGCACATTTACGCGGTGATGTCCATTTTGGATGTTAAGACTCGTGTTTTACGATATGGACTAAATTTATTGAAATTTTAACTATTGAAGCTTAATTATTCTTATTACTTATGTTTATATCCTAGTACTTAATGATTTATTTAGCCATTAGAATCTTACACTTAGGGAATTTTACATTGGTATTACTAATTCATGTATAATTAAGTTTAATTTAATTTAGGAAGTGTATTAATGTTTAAAAGAGTTTCAGTTCCTAAGTACATATATATATATATATATATATGTTATATTCTTATGTAGTTTTATAATTTATTATTTTACAAGCTTATGCTTAGGTTATCAATTGCTCATATCATCATTTGCTTCTATCATCGCTTATGTCATCATTTAATTACAGCATTACTTACACCATCATCCATTATTGTCCTTATGTATTCATACACTATACATATGTTATTTATATACTTATACTTCTAACATAGTAGTATGTATGCTTATATACTTATACATATACTAGTACATATACCCATATACACATATGGTGACATATATATTTTTATACTTATTTTTGTATGCCTAAAGTTCCCTCTTAAGAAAGTTTCATAATTTTCATATTTTTGTATTTTAAGAGTGTATTTAGCATGGTATATGTATGCATACTACATATACCCATATACACATATAGTGACATACATATTTTTATATGTATTTTTGTATGCTTAAAGTTCCCTCTTAAGAAAGCTTCATAATTTTCATAATTTTGTATTTTAAGAGTGTATTTAGCATGGTATATGTATGTATAGTTAGTATATATTTCATTTTAGGTTATGTACATAATGGATACTTATGTGCAAAGGTCTTCTTACATTTATTTATCAAGTATACTCTTATATACACATACTTAGATATATGTACACATGCTCTTCTTCCATTTACTAAAGCTATCCTACACTTCTAAGCATAAAGATTGGAACTTTATTCTTTTAACAACATATATGTACATAACACATAAACTTCCTATACTAACCTAACCTATACATCTAAGTATTAAATAAGATGGAATAATACATAATAACATACCTTTTTTCTCCTTGAAATATGGATGTAAAGTTTGAAAATTGAGAAAGGGTGAAAGGGAAAGGGAATCATGACTTTGGGATGAAGAAACGGACTTGGTTTTGTGTTATTTTTGTGCTTTGAAAATGAAAAAAAGTGGGGTCCTAAGTGGGTAAAGTAGTGGATGGCAAGAAGAAAGATAAAAGGGAAAAAAAAAATCTAAAGAAAAGAAAAGAAATTAATAGAAGGAAAGAGATGATTCTAGTGTGAAAATGACATTTTGTTAACTTTTCCATATCTTGACTTTAGTCAACATGTGTTGACTTAGTCAATCTTTTGACTTTGGTCAACATGTGTTGACTTGGTTAACTTTCCAAAATTACATACCATTTAGTGTACATAATGAACTAATTAGGGAAAATTAGGAGAAAAATTAAGGAAATGAAAGGAAATAAGAAGTATAGTGAATTAATTAGTAAAAATGGATAATGAGATCTTCCTTTAGGTATTTATATCCTATATACATCATTTGGTAAGCTACTTAATATAATTATTATGAAAGTGTCATTTAGGGTATTAATGTTTACTACATGTAACCTAAGCATCAACTAAACTCTTAACCCTATGTAATACTAACATAGTTATATACTTAGAAAATGAATGTGATCTATGACGCAATATCTTAGTTTCTAAATGATTACTTTAGTATTATATTTATTTATGAATAATTGAAAGTTATCTTTAATCTTTTACCAATGATTTAGTATAATACTAAGGTTATATTATCAATTAGGGTTTGAGGGTAAATGTAAACTCTAGAAAATCGGTAGTTTGAATCCTAATTTAAGTTCGAGTGTTCTAAACTATGTAATGAGTTGATAAGGCTAATAACAATAAAAGATTATGAAACTTAATAAATAGAATATAACACTGATAATAAAAACCCTAGAAATTAATCAAAACCTTAAATCGTGTACTAAAACTCTAAATCTAATTTATGCACCATTAACCAAAATTGAACCTGAATTTGATCGAAACCCTAAAACTATAACTTTAAGCCTATAAAATAGTTAAATATTACTCAATAGTGATATAATTATAGTCGATTGCAATTATTGACTAAATCGCGTAATCACGTAAAATTTTAACGAAATCGTTACCAATTAAATTGATAAATTTTCACAAAAATTCCAAAATTAATTTATGATGATTATTTTTATGATTTTTTCAGTTTAGAAAAATTGCATATATTTATTTTTAATTTTTGTTTTCTTCTTTTTTCTTTCTTTCTTTTTCTCTTTTCTTTCTTTTCTCCTTTGTTGCACGTCCTGAAATCAAAGAAAAAAGATCAAAAACATAGCAACCCACATGCTCTAAATAAAATGCCAAGTGTTGAGTTTATAAAAGAGAAAAATTAGAAATGATTAGCTTGTCTTATATTCATAAATGTAAAGATTAGGTTATTTATTTTCTTTATTTTTGCTGATCACGTAGGAGAGAAAGAGGAAGAGAAATCTAGAAAAAATTGAGCAAACCAAAACGAAAGAAGAAAGAAAAGAAATTTTGGAAGTTAAAAAACGTAAAGAGGAAAAACTAAGAAGAAAGAATAGGAAGAAGAAGAAGAAGAAGAAGAAGAAGAAGAAAAATCAAATATAAATAGGTAAGTAAAATTATTTTAGTAGTATATATGTATATTATATGGTATGTACATGTATATATTAAGTATTTGTATTGTATTTTATTAAATATTTCATTACCTATACATGTATGTATGCATAAGTAGATAATTTAAGATATATATGTATGTATAAAGATATGTATGTAGATATCTATCTATATAGGTATAATATACGATATGTGTATGTATCCATAAGGCTATATATAGTATATATTTAGTATTTTT
>JAMXBB010000343.1:1817-11966 GCA_024138015.1 Lumnitzera littorea | reverse complement strand
CAAATTGAAATTGAAATTAAAAAGAGAGAGAGAGAGAGAGAGAGAGAGAAGAAGAGCGGTATTTGGTAGTAAGAAATTGAAAGAGAATGTGAACGAATAGAGAAAGAAATGTGTTCCGAAAGAAAAAAGAAAGTCGAAGGCATAAGAGGGATAGATTCAAAGAAGAATACACAGAACATGAAATGAAGACGGAAGAATGGGGATTCAAGCATGGATGAAGATTGAGGATGAAAGGACCAAAAAAGAGAAAAAATGAAATCAAGAGAGGTAAGTGTATGGAATGCAGAGAAAATGTGTTCCGACTACTACAGCTGCAATTTTAATGAAGGAGGATTTAACTGTATATGCTAATTTTAGAGGCTAAGGTTAACATGGTGTGCACTAACTAAATTGTGATACCTATCCTTTTACATAACATGAAATATTCTTTGGAATATTGTAGCATGTACCAAATCCTAACACCTGATTTGAGCATGTACGTATGCAACAAACATCTTGTCAACGAAGTGCTGATGCATATTAATTCAACCATATTATGAACAATAGCATAAATATTGGGAAACTAACGTCTCACATTATTCAAAGAATCCATCGAAATCGTCAATGAGAAGTTAATATAATCAATCACTATATATATATATATATAAAGAGGAAGAAGAGATGAAAGAGCAGTAAATGATTCCATCGTGTCGATCTCTAAGAGTCAAAATGTGGCTAGCCAATGAAGAAGAAATTGTGGTGTATATTCATGTCCTCAAAGAAACAAAGTTCCATTTTATATGTATGTTCAAGGCCTTGCAATCAACGTTAAGTGTTACAAGGTGAACTTAGACTAAGGATATATAGTTAGTGTAAGTCAAAGGTTAGTGCACGATCAACATTATACCAAGGATCAATGAAGGAGTTATAAAAACTGAATTAATTTCAACAATTTGGGTATTGAACAAAGTAGGTCGTGCCTCAGTAATGTTATATACGCTATTTAACTATGCTGAAGCAAAGTGTTTAAATTACATATCAAGACCATGGCCCAACAATTATAGCAACAATGAAAACCATATGTTAGAGGCCTTCGGGTTTTGAAGTTACTTGTTACCATGAGAATTTAGTGCTAGTAACTAGCTCTTGTATTTTGTGCCATCAAAGAAAAATGAAATGATACCATAGTCATATACGATCATTACTCATGGAAGGTAATACAATTTTGAATAGCTAAAGCAATACGTACAATTGGATGGCACTATGACTCACGCATCAAATAAAAAAAAATAAAGAATAATAATTGCAACACTGACACTTAGGCTTCTACATTAGAAATTACTAAGGAAACAAAAAAAATTTCTTAAATACATATAGACGTGTTAGCAACAGTGCAACTGTTTTATAGTGTGCATATGCTAGGCAGCAACTCAACCTTTTGATAGGCTTATTTGATGCTCAAACCCCTTCGACTTTGTTTGAAGGACTTTGGTTAAAAGGTAAAATATAGAAAGCAAAATATAAAGGCTAAATCTGACTCATGAGTTTTAAGCCTAATAACAAAATAGATTTAATTATTTGGGCTAAGGTGATAGGGCTTGAAAAGTCAAGCCCATAAGAATTTAAGATGATTAAAGGAAATTTGGCATAATAGGCTTAGAGTAATATCCATTGAATTGGTTCATCCGATCCAACCTTTCTTAGTTTGGCTTATACTAAAAGATAATAAATCCTTTTATTTGGATCTAAACTCATGAAAAAAACTTATTTGAGACCTATTTACAAAAGGTTTTAATCTTAACCATTAATCAATATCATAATCCTATGGGTTGAATCTACTTATCATCTCCTATAAATACCCCTTCACTTCCTCATTTGAGGAGAGAGACAAAATTTCAACTAATACCGTTACTTTGCTAAAATCTTGTCTCAAAGATTAAATACTTAGATATCTTAAGAATACTATCCTATTCTTTATCTATTATAGAGTTTGATACCATTGTTTGATACCATTGTGCTCCTTTACCTATCACATGATGTGTTATAGCCAATCAAGATTGCTTACTCCTCCTTCTTATCCTAATTCATTTGATCATCTTATACGTGTTAGTCAAGTCATTTCTTTAGTTACGTGTGACATAATCAGTCACGTAATACGCACGTGACCTTTTACAATTTGGACTAATACGCTTGTTTAGGGAAAAATGTAAACTATCCTTCTAAACTTTTATCTAAGTATAGATTCATTCTCTAAATTTTCAAATATTACAAAACACCTCTTTAAATTTTGATAAATGGATTAATAACCCTCATAAGTTGAAAATAATTTCCCAAAACTTCAAACTTGGTGTAAGAACACCCATTAAACTTATCAAAACGTAATTTAAGACTTTCTAAACTTTTATTATAGTGTAACTTTTTTTATAAATAAAAAGGAAATATCATTTATGGTGCCAATTCATCAAAGCTTATGAGTAAACCTGGGCACCGAGTCGAACCAATGCTGAACCATCGATTCACAACTCAATGATATGATGAACCGTAACTAGCCTGTAAACTGGCAATTCCGGCTTGGTTTATCAGGCCCAGCGGTTCAAGGGCCGATTTGAAGTCCTTAAACTTGTTTTTTCTTTTTTTAACATTTAATTTTTTCTATTAATTTTATTAATTGTTTTAAAATACATTAATAATTTTTAATAATGTGATTTCATTTTTCTCTTTTTTTTTTTAAGTGTGCTCATTCATTAATAATTTTCAATTTTTTTTTATTAATTTCCAACTTGATGCGATTCCAACTTTTTTATTTTTTTCTCTTAAATTTTATTTTTTTTCTTATATTCAAATTCTTAACATTTGATAAGTTTTACAAAAAAAAAATTACATTAATTGAAATTAAATTTTTTATCTATTCTTAACATATAATTAACTTATGATTAGTTATCTATAATTAGTTTGATGATATTATTTTTAAAAAAATTATCATTTATCATCGCAAATAAAACAGTTTTAATATGCAATAACTTACTAGATATTATCTAATTATTTTTTTCAATTTAATAGTCTCTCTTTTTTCTTTCTCCTTTTTTTTTTAAGGGGTGAACTAGCTAGACCGACCTATCGATTCGATGGTTAGTCACCCCAACAGTTCTATTCAGGCGAACCGCCTAGGCCATTCAAGCTCAATAGTTCAATCTAGCCACTACCAAGCCGAACTAGTTTAATGCCCGCCCAAGCCAGTTCCGGGCTAATTCATAGTTTAGAACTGTCCCTTGCCTAAGTCTACTTATAGGTATGATTTGCAATATTTGAAAGTTTAGGGAATAAATTCGTATTGAAATCAAAGCTTAGGGGATTATTTGTAATTTTTCCTAACTTTTATTATTTTTCAACATATTGGTAGTTCAACCTAGCCCATTGCTTTAACTTACAAATTAAATGGGCCAAATCCAAGTAGCTCACATTTTAAGCAAGTATAAGTATTCTTCCCTAGTTCCTTTTCCTTTTTAGGTTAAATGGTTGTACTATCAAGTTTCACATGTTTACACAAGTCTAGTTACATTATTAATACTCTAGGAGCAAATAAAACGTTGATAGAAATTTAGGATTATAAATGAGTCAAATTATATGCAAGTTATTTGAACTTCACTTTTTAACCTAAAGGATTGAGTTTGAACTTATAATAAAACTCATTTATATAAACGATTTAAGCTCGAGCTTAAATTCGAACCGCCTATGTACAATTTCGGCTACAACTACAAGCAATGACATACGGCACGCATATTCGGTTCGCAATGTCATGGAACATGGTTGTGAAGAGATTTGATAGTTCGAGGTATAAGACAAATGGCAGATCTGAGGAAGAACAAGAAAATCGCGTCTAAGACACAATTTTTAATCAGATACCGAACTCGTACTTTGAAAAGACAATCTTAATCTAATAATCGTGTCTTTGATACATGATTTCATATAAAGGTACATTTGAGGATGCATTCACATGCACCGTATTTTAAAAAGGCATTCTCTTTTCTTTTTCCCTTTAAAAAAATGCATTTCCCGTCTAACGCCGTTTAGGATTTTGAATCAAATCAAATTACTTTTTATGCTGCTAGGGGCAAACATAAAATAGAAAAAGAAAAAAGCTAAAGTTACAACATAACAAGTTGTTAACTTTAAAGCAAATTGAAATAACCTCTTGAAATTTAAATTTTGGAGATTGCGGATAAGGACAGAAAAGCAAAAAGAGATGCACACGATAACGTGGCTGTATGCCATGATACTGAAAAAGCATCCAAGAAAACGACCCATAACAGCTTATATCCTAACATTTCTTGTACTGCCCCAAAACCCCATACTCACCTAAAGCAGTCTACAGTATACACCATATTATACCAACTCCTGGTCAAAAAACAACATGAAAAATCATTTTGTTGTACATACTGTCCTGCAGTTGGGAGCATAGCCCCTGATGATGTTTTACCCCATGACCCACATGACTAGTATGCTCCCCTGCACTCTCTATACTATCTTGGGACAAAGAAACAACCTAAAAGTAGTGGAAAGAATTTCCTAAACAAAGGCTTTATGTACATCACAAATCGAAAAGATAATCAAATCCCAAGCCACAAATTAAACTATCTTCCCTTGACATTGTCAATACCTGTTATCCAAAAGAATCAGCTAATATTTGGAGTTTCTTTTTGTCATCCTATAGGTTTTTCTCCACTCAGTTTTTCTTATCTAGGCCCAGAGAGTTCCATAGCATGGCTATCCAAAGAATGCTCGTCATCATCGTCGTCCATTGAGATGCCAAACATACTTGATCGTTCGTGTCCTTTGCCCTCGTATTTGATACCACAGGTTGCGTTCGATGGGATTTTGGTAGTGTTGTTGATTAAGGAGAAGTTTGTGGCAGGATTAACATGACTATGTGTTGCTGCCCATTTCTCGGCCAGGCCATCACCTTCAAGCATCCTAACGACTTCCGACATCTTGGGCCGATGGGCAGGCAAATATTGAGTGCACAGAAGCGCCACTTGCAGCATCTCCCCTGCTTCTATCCTGTCATAGCTGTTACCTAATTCTCTATCCACCAAAACTTCCACTTTCTTCTCTTGCAGTCTTTCCTTCACCTGTCAAAGTTGTTCGATCAAAGTTGAGCGTGTATATTTTACAACCAATCTAGGGAGTAAGTTGCAAACACACTCTCCATTTATGCATGACCCCTTATTTTTAAAAGTTGAGCATTTACACCCCAACCTTAGGAAAATGTACCTTGAAACTATCACACGATCAATATACCCTTAATATTAATTAAAATATAAAAAGGTTTAATGATAACAAAATACTTAAAAAAAAAAAAAAAGTTCTTCACTTTTATCAAGGGTGAAATGATCTCTGAAATCACTTTCATAAAAAATTGGAGGTCATTCAATTTTAAATATAAGCTGCTAAGCGCACATGAAACAAACATATTTTATATAACTTACCCAATTTATATATGCATTACATGAAGTAGCACATACTTACATCCATTCTAGTAAGAGGACTTAGATTTTTAAATGAATCAAAAAATTATTCTTTTTTATTTTTAATATTTAAAGTTAGTTCAAGTTTTGTTTTATTTTCGAAGTGTAGAAATATATCATCCTTTCATATTCCAATCCAAAAAAAAAAAAAAAAAACAAAAAGAAAATGAAGATTAAATTGATTCATTTTGTTTGATAAAATTTAGATAACAAAGAAATTAAGATTTTTGTGTATACTAAACTGTCATTATTCTTATTGACCGGTAAAAGTTTATTTCTTTTGTTTTTAATAATAAAAGAGGATAGAAGATTTCATTTTATGATAAAAAATTTGTATAAAACTTGCTCTGTGATTTTGGTGAAGTGCAAGACTGAATTAAATGCAAAAGTAATATTAATCTTACAGAAAGCAAACAACCAAGATCGGCTGCTCATGAATGTACAAAGGTACTTACCCATTCAAGCATGGCTCCTTTCTGATTAACTGTCTTCCCAAACTCAAGTGCTCTCATGCCTGTTATGAGCTCCAACAAGAGAATTCCAAACCCAAAGACATCAGTCTTCTCAGAAGACTGGCCAGTCGAGAGGTATTCTGGTGCAATATGCCCCACAGTGCCACGAACAGCAGTTGTTACATGGGAGTCTGCATGGTCTAGAAGTTTTGCAAGACCAAAATCTCCTACAATGGCCTCAAAGTAGTCGTCCAGGAGTATATTAGCAGCTTTTACATCTCTGTGTATTATTTTTGGATCACACTGTTCATGAAGATATAAAAGACCTCTGGCAGCACCAATTGCAATCCGCTTTCTTGTGCTCCAATCAATTGAAGGTTTTCCTGTACAAAAAAATAATCACTAAATTCTTCCATCGAAGATGATAGTAAAGAAATGCCAATGATCCCATAAGAAAAAAGAGAAAAAATGCCATTCAGCATTATACCTGACTTCCAAGAAAGCAGGTTCAACGAATTATTATCATTTGTCCACTATAGATACCAGGACTAAGGAAAGAAGATTATGTGTAATACCAAAACATAAGATATTCAGCTCAAAAGCTAAACATAGAAATCATTCACATGGAAGCAGTAATTGTGAATTAAATCTTACGTCCAACCACTAAATCAGCTAATATATATACGTAAATTAAAAATATTTATACAAGTCATGCAGCTACAGAGAAAAGTCCATAAGAAAACCCATCATTTGGAGAGCCGTCACAGGTAATCCACGCAGGGAAATTTGATTTCTAAACAAGTTCCACAATTTAGTCATATCTAAAAACAATTGCATCTTACTTTAATAATGAGAAAGTTAAGCACCAACCTTTGAGTCTAGAAGCCACACTACCATTAGACATGTAAGGGTACACTAGAAGCCTTTCATTCAAGGTGACACAATAACCGATTAAACGAAGCAAATTACGATGAACTGCCAAGCTTATCATCTCCAGCTCCGTTCTAAACTGTGATTCACCGGTGGTCCCAACAATGTCCTTTAGCCTTTTTACTGCAACCATGGTCCCATCTCCAAGCTTTCCCTTGTACACATTTCCAAATCCTCCTGTGCCAAGTATGTTCTTGGAGCTGAAATTGTCTGTTGCTGATTGCAACTCCTTGAACGTAAAGTGTCTGAGGTTGCCTAGTTTAATCAGTCCCTCTTCTGTCTTCTCTGCAAAAATAAAAAATTAACTATATAAACACCTCGACAATAAAATTTAGGACAAAAATGTCACCACACATCTTCATTTTTAAGAAATTACAGGCCACCCCATTCTTTTTTATATAGAACTACAACTCCATCTATCCCCTCCCTAGGCCCTAATTTTGTGGTGAAATATAAAGACACCTTGAAAAACTTGGAAAAGTACACTTATAAAAAATTATAAAAGAAAAAAATTGTTTGGCATTGTTTTTACATGTTGTGGCTTTGTATTTTACTTGTAATTTAGGATCGTAAATAGACACCTCACACTACTCACTAAAAAAATCCTTGATTCAGTAAATTTGTGAAAAGTCAACATTATATATTAGTATTTTAAATACTTGTACTAACCATTGATATCAAGGATGGTATGAGTTTTCTGTTTCTTCATTCGAACGAGGAAAGCAATGGCTAAAAGCAAAAGTATGGAAAAACTGATGCTGATGCCAAGTGCAATTGCCAATTTCTTTGACATGGGACTTCCTGTAAGCAGAAGAATATAATTAAAAAAAGAAAAACTTGGTTAATACGAGAAGGAGGTGGACAAGTGCTACACGACTGAAAGAAAAAAACAAGTGCCACCTGAAGATGAACCTAAAGAAAACGGATGCGGAACTGG
The DNA here is from genome assembly GCA_024138015.1 of Lumnitzera littorea. NCBI lineage: Eukaryota > Viridiplantae > Streptophyta > Magnoliopsida > Myrtales > Combretaceae > Lumnitzera > Lumnitzera littorea. Next base: position 4,143 of record JAMXBB010000343.1, on the reverse strand, counting down.
AATTGTTGATCCAGAGCAACCTTCGTTTTTGCTGCTTCCACATATCAATGGGTTTCCCACAACACTACATTTTTGTAAAAGCAAATGCATGATTTATATTAGTAAATTAATCATAGAATCCGTACTTTTGGGATATATCTACACTTCCATTCATTGATGAACACCATATTTCCAGTCATCATATCTCTTGGATCTTTGAATTGGATTTTTCTCGCCAGGGGAATCCTATATATTATATAGATCATTTTTTTCTCTCTGGTTAATAATTTTCAATATGCTGAATTACAACTTAAACGACAAATATCTTACTGGTGCATAAATTTCATCCACTGGACTGCAGCTAGAAAAAAAAAAATATATATATATATATATTTCTTTTCAGCAAATATGTTGTGAAACATATGTATATAGGTGTGCTCTTGTGCACTAATCAAAAATGTTAACAGGCCTCCTACGCTATAAGCTTGTGTAAAAAGACAAAAGAAGAAACATTTTCGCTTGCTTTTTCCTAAAGCGCGCAATTACCTTTTTTGAATAATGAAAAAATTAGTTTAAACTTCTTAATTAGTGCTGTGGAGTAATCTGCATTTATCAATACAGTATATCCCTTCTAAATATGTTTGTTTTACTCACTAGCAAAACTAAATATGCTTGTCTACACGTGAAATTCACAATACTTATTTCCTTGTTAAGCAAAGTTAACGGGTGTGTGTTATAGCAGTACGCAAATATTAAATATATATAGACAAGGAGAAGGACAAAGGGATAAAGATCAATACTTGAAGGTTCTAGCTGGAAATTTGGGCACCACTCCACTAAGATTGTTGTAAGACAAATCCCTGAAAGTAATACCCACGATGCAAATGAGCAAATCAAACAACAACAAAAAATCCAAAAAAAAAAAATAGAAAGAAGACAGACAAAACCGTGAATCAGGTACCCAGAAAACATGTAAAAAAAATGGTTACGTTTTTCAAAGCACTGAAAGTCTGCTGAAACATAAATAAAAAGAAACAAAGGAGAGAGAGAGAGAAATTCATACTCACAAGAAAGCAAGCTGAGGGATTTTCGCTAAAGACGCCGGGAAAGCACCGGACAAGCTATTGTTGTTTAGCCTCCTATCATACCACAAAGCATATTATTATAGATAATATGTAATAATAGTATTGACCCTAAAAAAAAAAAAAAATAGAAATCCCAAATTTAGAGGAATGGAATATCCAAGCAAACAGATAAGATCAAGTTACTATTACAAACAGGAAACTAGCAGCAAAATAAAACTTCAAGACTAAAGAAGAAGCTTACAGGTATTGCAAGGTATTTAAGTGGCCTAGAGAATCAGGAATCAGACCAGTAAAATGGTTATTGGAAAGATCCAAAGTCTGAAGCCTTGGGAGGCTACCTACTTCTGGAGGAATATTGCCTGATATCTTGTTATTTTGCAATAACCTGCAATTCCCATATTTCAATTTTTCATTTTCCTAAAGTAAAATTCGGAATTTTGGAAATAAAAAAAAAAATTAAAAAAGAAGAGTGAAATTCAGAATTTGTGCTAATTTATGCAAAATGGGATGGTGAAAGTTTAAACTAGAAAGCCCAAATTCTTACACTTGTCTAAGATTAGTGAGATTCTTTATAGTCCCAGACAAAGTTCCTGAAAGAGATTGACTTGGTGCTCCTCTGCAAAAATTAAGCCCAAAAAAAAAAAAAAGAAAAAACAATAATTATGAGTAACTGCTTGTCTTTTTATTGTTTTCCCTTTTTTTTCTCCCAATAGTTCCTTAAGGAAGGAAAATAAAGCAGGAAAACTCACAAGCCAATGACAAGGTTGTCACTAGAGCAAGTGATCATGGCCCAACTACATGGGTCAACAGAATCCTCGTCCCAGTTGTTCAAAACACCATGTGGATCATTCAACTCTCTCCTTATACTTATCAAAGCCTCCACTACACATGAGCCAAAAAATACATTTTAAAACAAAACACAGGAAGTCTTAAATATGCATGCGCTTTCTTTCTTTCTTTTCTTTTTTTTTTTTTTTTTTGTCTAAAGAAGTGGAATGGAAGTAGTTGTTTTGTAATTGATAAATAAATGCAGATGTACCTTCATGGTTACGAGGCTCGTAAGAGAGAGTGCAGTGAATAATAAGAGCTATTATGGAGAAGACAACAACAGAGAGATTTTTGAGAGTGAGAGCCATGGATGAGTCTATGGAGTTAGTGATGACTGTGATACTCATCCACATCTTTCACAGCTCTGCAATAAATTTCCAACATTTTAATTCTCTCTCTCTCTCTACTTTCTTCTTTTTTTTTTTTTTTTTTCC